>VMKM01001696.1:0-118691 GCA_008360985.2 Macquaria ambigua | reverse complement strand
TCAAAACAAACTCGAGGGAGCAACGAGGACAAAGCCGGTGTTTGTTGAGCTCCAGCGGGAGATGGCGACAGCGGGATACGACCGCAACATAGAACAAATAAACAACAAACTGAAAAAGCTAAAAAAGGAGTACAGGGACCAGAAAAGGGAGCTGGGGAGAAGCGGCGCTGGTCGGCCGAGGAAAAGTCCACATTTTGACCTGCTCGACTCGGTCCTCGGCGACAGACCGGCATGCCAGCTGACCGGGGCCCTGAACTCCGCAACAGCGATGTTCGAGTGTATGGTGGATGATACCATACAAAGTTCTGTGGATCTTAGTAAGGCGAAACATAAAAAATAAAACTTACGGACAATGAATTAGGCAATGTCTAGCAGTTTTACGAGCTAATATTACAAATGTCTCACATCAGTATACATTGGTAACGCCAGAAACGCTGGGCTTGCTTGGGTTAGCAACAGCTAGCTAGCTACCCGTGGTAACAATAGATAAAGTTAGCATGCTACTTCCAACGTCAGTTAGCCTTTTCCTTAACAAAGCTCTAACATTGTATAAAGTGTGTTAC
This sequence comes from Macquaria ambigua, assembly GCA_008360985.2. Taxonomy (NCBI): domain Eukaryota; kingdom Metazoa; phylum Chordata; class Actinopteri; order Centrarchiformes; family Percichthyidae; genus Macquaria; species Macquaria ambigua. Next base: position 118,128 of record VMKM01001696.1, on the reverse strand, counting down.
AAGAGTTTGTGTTCTGAAGCACTGATTTCTTGTTTGTGTTGTTGTTTAAAGAACTGTCTGCCATCGAAGACGTTGATGATGCCGACCAAGGGCTTCTGCCACCACGGCAATGCAGCTCACCCGCACCATCCACCGCGTCATCATCGCCAACCAGATGAGGTAACACATACACAACATGGACCGTGTAAACGGCAAATACAAGTCCAACGTGTAATATATGTTATATGTATATGTAATATGAGTGATGGAACCTACTTTTGTCTTAATATAGAGATGTAATGTAAAAGTATGATATCTATCAGTTCTACAGTGTGCTGTGTTATAGTATAAGTATGTTGTACAGAAATATAACAGTAGTATATACTCACAATAGACAATATTTGAGACAATTGTTGTTTTGTACACAGGAAAGAGGAAGCGCGACGACAGCCAGGAGCTGCTGCATTATCTGGAGAGGGCAGACCAGAGGTTCTTGCAGCACAGCAAGGACATGAACGACGCCTTACTCCAGAAGATGGAAGCAGACACCAGCGCTTTGCTTGGGCTAATGGGACGCATGGTCTCATTAAGAAATAAAACAAAAGACACTATTTTTTTAATGTAATTTTTTAATTTGTGCTTGTAAATTTTTGCACTTTTTGTATTTATCTGTAAAAATAAACACTCTGTAAACAGACATGTCTGATTCAGAATGCTTAATGAACAGAAAAACATCACACAAAAACACATTCACTCATTCCCCCTGTTAAAGTAGTCCATTAATGCAGCTCTAATGTCAGTCCCTTCTGGATTACCATGCTCAGGTAATGCCCGCATAGGAGGCTGAACGTTCCCGGGAAACACGAAAATTTTGCACGAACTGTTGTGGGCTGAAATCCGGAACAATTGTGTCCCACCAGTGATGAGATCGTGTGTAAGCCCAAACAACAGGTGACCTCCGTGTCAGTTGTTTATTAAATTTGTTTAATTGCAATGTGACCGATGTGTAGTCAATGCTAGGTAGCTAGCGTGTTAGCTTACAACAAAGGCTAACAATAACACCTTACGTTCAGAATCAAAATGTGTTAGATAATTACCTTTCTTCTTGAATGTAATCGCCGCATATAGCAATCACGCCGAGCAGAAACAACGCATCGGAACAGTCTTGTTTGGATGCCAATGTAGATTTTCAAAGCCAGGAACAACACCTGAAGAGGTACGGCGCCCGCCATTGTTGTTGTCTTCTGGCCGAAGTTGGCGCTAGTGTTGCTGGGAAACCGAAGACGTACAGAGTGACGTAATGACGTGGCTCTCTAACCCGTAAAGCTGGTGGGAACGCAAACGAGTTCTTTGTAGGTTCGCAAGTTGAACCAATTGCGAACCGGCACTAGCACCAGCCCAGAACTAGCACTAGGTTCACTTCAGTGGAAAAAGGGTAAGTGACCACCAGTAAGTCAACAAAATACATCAATTGCGTAGCGATTCCAAAGACACTGATTGGTCAGAAGCTATATAGTTTCTCTAGATGGCATTGCCCTGGCCTCCAGCGACACCGTAAGGAATCTTGGAGTTATCTTTGATCAGGATATGTCCTTTAACTCCCACATAAAACAAACTTCAAGAACTGCCTTTTTTCATTTACGTAACATTGCAAAATCAGGCACATCCTGTCTCAAACAGATGCAGAAAAACTAGTCCATTCATTTGTTACGTCTAGGCTGGACTATTGCAACTCTCTACTATCAGGCTGCCCCAATAAGTCCCTTAAGACTCTCCAGCTGATCCAGAATGCTGCGGCACGTTTACTGACAAGAACCAGGAAAAGAGATCATATCTCTCCAATATTATCTTCTCTACACTGGCTCCCTGTAAAATCCAGAATAGAATTAAAATCCTTCTCCTTACCTTCAAAGCCCTAAATGGTCAGGCACCATCATATCTTAAAGAGCTCATAGTACCCTATTACCCCACTAGAGCACTGCGCTCCCAGAATGCAGGGTTCCTTGTGGTTCCTAGAGTCTCTAAAAGTAGAATGGGAGCCAGAGCCTTCAGCTATCAAGCTCCCTCCTGTGGAACCAGATCCCAGTTTGTGTACGGGAGGCAGACACCCTCCTCACATTTAAGAGTAGGCTTAAGACTTTCCTCTTTGATAAAGCTTATAGTAGGGCTGACTCAGGTGAGCCCTGAGCCACCCCTTAGTTATGCTGCTATAGGCCTAGACTGCCAAGAGACTTCCTATGATGCACTGAGCTCCTCTCTCCTCCTCTTCCTCTCCATCTGTATGCCCTCATATCCCATCAATGCTTGTTACTAATTCAACTTCTTCCCGTAGTTGTGTGCTTTCTCTCCCCTTTCTCTCTCCTTCTGTTGCTTTCTGCAGGTGTTTCTGCCTCCTGAGCTGTAGAGTCTGGATCTATGGTTGTGGCCACCTGCTGCCCCCGTGCTCCTGCTCTGCACCCGCTGCTGCAGTTGCTGTTGCTATTATTATTAGTATTGCTGCTATAATGTTGCTCTTAGTGTTGTTTCTGTTGGTGTTAACATCCATACCATTACCGCAACCATTGTGTTGCATCTCTGTGTGAAACTGTGTTGTGCTGCTGTATGTTCTCTTTCCTCCTGCTCTCTCTCTCCCGCTCCCCCCCTCCCCCTTCAACCCAACCGGTCGAGGCAGATGACCGCCCACCTAGAGCCTGGTTCTGCTCGAGGTTTCTACCTGTTAAGAAGGAGTTTTTCCTTGCCACTGTCGCATAGTGCTTGCTCATGGTGGGAACTGTTGGGTCTCTGTAAATATAAAGAGTCGGTCTAGACTTGCTCTATACGAAAAAGTGCCCTGAGATAACTTTGTTATGATATGGTGCTATATAAATAAAACTGAATTGAAATTGAATTAAAATGAGTGTAATGATTTGAGATGGAAAGTTGACAACATTTGACAAACAGCAGCTGTTCTGGAGCGTTCGATCATATCACACAACCTTCCTCAGGACTCAGTGGGTGCTTTTCTTTGTGGGCATTAGGACGCAATACCCACCCATGGTGCTTTGTTTTGGGTTTTCAGTATCAAGATTCAGTTTGTTAAATAGCCACATAGTCTTAATACTGTTGTGTTATTATAAACAGAGTGGGATTTCTGGGATGTATTGTCATATTGTGGTGTTGACGTATATGCCTGGAGCCAAGTTTAAACTCCGGAACCTCTGAAAAATTTAAATGTGCCCCATGCCATTAGTTTTAGCTACAGGGCTGGATAAAAGGTTCAATAAGATTCGTTAACATCTGAGCTTAGCAAAACAGGATCCAAAATGGAACCGACTATTGAAACCCAACTCTAAGTGTGACTGTCTTTGGGAAATGGAATGGCAGGCAGTGCGTACAATGGTGGAACTACGGGAAAGTCATCAGGTCACTAAATCATTAGGAATCATCCCAACAAAATAAAAAAACAAAACGCGTTCTTTGTGACTGCCCTCTTGAACAACACATAAAAGCGCTCTGATCTGACTCCCCCTCAGCAGGACAACATCATTTGTCTGTGCCTTTCAAAACTGTTACAAATCACTGGTGAAAAATAATTCTTTATGATGTTAAAACATAATTTGGCTTGGGAAAAGTTCACGGTTTAGGTTAAAATAAGTACTTACTTAAGGTTAGGGGTATATCATGTATACAATGAGAACCACGTGGTTAAGGTTATGGAACGACCATGGTCATGGTAAAAAGCAACCAACATTAACAAAGTAGGAAACGGGAAACGAACCGCTGTCTGATGTCTGATGTTGATCCATCCATCCTCCCTATGTGGACTGTCATTCTATAATCATGTTACCTGAATTCCTTCTTTGTCTGATTGTCATGGATGCTCCCACCACCTCTAGTGTTTCCTAGTCTTTTCCCTGTGTGTTCCCCTTCCCTGGTGTTTCCATTGTCTCCTCCTGTCTGTCAGGTCTGTCATGTCAGTCTGTGTTTGTCCGTGGGCGGGTTCTTCCTATTTCCCTCTGCTCAGTTGCTGGCTCTGGTCTCAATTCCACCAATCGCTGCTCTCCAGCTCAGAAGCAATCACGCACCTGTTCTCCATCAGCTCATCAACTCCACAGCTTAAGAACTCCAGCAAACCAGTCCATCTCCGCCAGATTGTTGTCTAACCCATTTGGATCATCTACTCCAGCTCTACTGCCAGCTTCCCTGCGACTCTTTTTAAGAAGGAAGAGCCTTAACACTGATGGACAAGAATCCTTTTGGCTTACTGCACAACAGTGAGAAAGAACTTTATTATTATTTAGCTTAAACAATATACACAAATGTTATACTTATTCAAACATAGTTTAGTTATCACCACACTCTCTTCAAAATTAACATATTTTATACAGTATATCCATCATGTCAACAATATTACTTGAATATAAATGTGAAGCAGGACTCTCCCTGGAGAAATATAGGCTCCAAATTTAGAAATTAAGTGAGAGAAGTCAGAAGAGAGAATATAAATGTTTCCTCCAAAAACACCTGCATCTTGTTTTTGGTCGACATCAAACACACAAGAGTGTCAGCTGCCTTTAAGGAGAGTCGGAGAGCAGCTGCCAACTGAGCCACCAGCCTTCCCTGTGCAGATAGACGCAGCTCTCTGCTGCTGCTGCCTGGCCTCTACAGATAACTCTCTCTCAGCATGCTGTTACACTGTGTGGGTATTCAAATAAGACACTCAGTCACTCACCCCTCCGGTCACTGCCGCCTGCCTCTGATATGATGGATATGACGAAGACTGATTGACTCAACATTACCTATAGGACTGATTATTGTTGAATTGATTCTACGCAATTGTACTACTTAATTTCATATTATCAATATTCTTGATTTATAATGTTTAATAAGGTTTTGTTCATAAAACAGTTCATAAAATACTCAACTCCTGTCCCCACCATTTTACATCTGTCCTACTATTCAGATGATCTCAGACACTACTATCAATGTACAAAATGCAACGTTATCCAGTAAGGCTATTTACTTTGATAAATTACTTTGTAACGTGAATGCTGGATTTCTACTGTTTACCTCACAATCAACAAAAGATAAAATGATTGACGCAGTGACAACGTTCCAGTTTTTCAGTCCAGAGTTGTAAATTCCTTTCTTACAGTATTATAAATTGCTGCACAGAGATGTGGCATGTCATAACCTTCAAACCCATGGAACTTTTACTTCCTGGACCGTATTTTATGTTTACCTGTAACAACACGTCCTCCCCAACACAGCATTTTTTTTTAATGTAGGACTGTCTTAAGTCAGAACGCCCCGCCTAGGAAAAATTCCACCTATTTTGTCCAGTTTTGACTACCGCAGGTGCACCTGTGACAGACAAGCAGCAGTCCTCAATATATGGAGGGCCTCTGGATAGGATGCACTGACTGTCTTGACAGTCTCTATTGGACCCTACATGGACATAAGGACATAATTCACAGTAACTTGTTTGTAGCGTGGGTTTAGCACGAGCTGTTCGTTCATGGGACTTAATGTGATACTATCCTCACGCTGTTCGCAGTAAATGTTGACTCGCTCCCTTTAAGAGGACGTATCGTAACCATGGTAACGGTTACCATTTTTGTGTTAAAGTGGATGCTACGACAGAGTTTGAAAAAAGGTGTTTTTAGTGTGTGGGTGAATAAACGGCCATGTGTGCAGCCAAAAGAGAAGTACTGGTCTTGTTAATCCCAGCGACTCCTACTCATATTATTGGACTATTCTTACTGATGCGTTAGCATGTGAGCAGCATTTTAATGTTGTAGCTAGTAGCTAAGAGCTAATATTAAAGAGGTACTGCACACTTATAATATTATACTGAAAAACATATCAAACAGATTGATGAGTAGCTACAACGGAACATATGTTACTATAATATAAGTTAATACTGGTGTAAAGTTGATAAAATCACAGGATACCATACTGGTAACAGAAAATTCATGAGTTAGGAATACTGAGGAAAAATATTTAGAAAATATTATACTGATGTTAGAAATTATATAAGAATGTTAAAAGGGTAACTACACCCTCAAATTCTGCTCCTAGCATATTTAAAGAATACAACAGAGGAGTGAGGGAGAGACGACTGTAGGAGGCGTGGCCTCATGGCTACATGGTGTGTGACACGGAGGGTCAGGGACACGGGGGAGACGGATTGACCACTGCTCAGTGTAGCGTGGACAGCCACTAGAGCTGGTAGTCAGACCAGCCATGAGAAGCTATCATCAGACTCTTTGTGTCTCTGCTGGAAAGACAGGGAGTCGTGCCTATTTTGTCACGGTTAGGTAGGGGTGAGAGAATTTGGCTGAACCAAACTTTCAAATCCAAGCAGACACATACGAGCAAATTTTGAGCAGAAAAAAGCCGTCTTACACACAATATGTGTATTGTTGGAAAAATCATCTATATGAAAATCATATGCCAACAAGAAGCTATGCGATTATGTGTACAGCTCAAACAACATAATTTAGTGTGGAGTTCCTCCTTAAATATGTTAAGCGCACTTTAATCACTAAAGTTGCTATAGGGTTATATGAATATCATACAGGCCGCGAAGCATTTTTATCACTTTTTTTTTTTATATTTCAGTACTCAAATGTCAAATTTCAATTAGCCTATTATTATTATTATTATTATTATTATTATTATTATTATTTTTATTATTTTATTATTATTAATTCACTCCACCTTTTCAACTTACTGACTGCCATACCACACCACTGTAAACTAGAGGCCAAATTATTAGTCACGCAGGCTTTGGTTAACTTGTGCTCTTATTGCACATATTTTGTGTATGTACATTTTATCCTAAAATAAATAAAAATGTAAACAAAGAAGAAAGCATACATGATTTGTTAGAGTATTATTTTAAAAATAATAACGGACCAGATATCGTCAATGTCTCCAGTTAGCAATAGTCTGCTGTAGTGACTTTTTCCTGTTTTCAGATGGTGGAGATTTAGTTTGGTTGGAGAGTATTGAAAACTGACTGTACTCACATCACAGACTTCCTCTTCATTCCCTCTCCAGTGGCTCCTCTCCTCTCCGCTCTCCTGGCAGTGGTGGAGTGGAGCTTTGTGTAGCTTTTAGCCCGCAGGTTCAAGGCCAAAACACTCTGCAGAAAGAGGTTCTGATGGAGGATGGAGAGAAAGGAGAGGAGAGAGGCAGAAATACAAATGTGTGGCTGCTTGGCATTGAAAGGGAGGATCTTTTGTCTCGCCATCACACTACACAGCTGGTTCTCACCAACTACACCTCACAAGAGAAGGCTCCTGTTCATATTTAATTAAAAGATTGTGGTCATGGTTGTAAGAAAATATTGGCAAATATTATATACATGACATCTGAACAAAAACGATTGATGCTGTCGTTTTTTCTTGGGAGGACAGTCTCAAATATCCAAGACGATGTAATAGGTTGATGCAGAAACATAAGATTAATAAACCCTTACATCTGCATGATTTACTGTTTGGACTTTGTATCTATCTGTTAATCCATGTTTCAATACTTTCTGACTTCCTTACTGTCTGTGACTCTCAGCCTCAAGCCCATTGGTTCCTACTGAAGAATCAAAGAAAATAGTGCATTTGTTGGGGGACTATTTTCAGCTGGGGATTAAACCACATTTGGTCCTACAGTGAGTATTTTTGGCAGCAGGACGGTGTATGTGAGATTAAGTCAAAACAAACTACAATGTGTGTGTTCATGGCAATGAAGGAACATGTCACCCAGTGCAACAGTGTGGCTCACTGATGTGTTTTCAATAGTTTTGGGACAACAATGGAGCTCTATGACACAGAGGAAGACGATACTGTATATCAAGCTTTGATACACACACTATTCTTGTTAGGATACATTCATTGTTGTTTGAGTCTGCACATGGGATTTGTTGACAAGAAGAAAAATATAGAATATTGTCAGCTTTACTCCTTTTAAAGGAAAAAAAAAATATTTAAATGTAAAAATGCAAAATCCATTACAAGGTAAAGTCCTGAATTCAAAATTGCACTTAATTAGAAGTACACAAGTTAATCAGCAAAAGGTACTGTACTTATGTATTAAGAGTACTCATGTCAATTATAGTATTAATAATTTTATTATATAGTGTACCATATTATTGGATTATTCTTACTGCATTTTAATGTTATGCTAATGCTAAGAGCTAATATTAAAGAGGTACTGCATTCTTAAATGTGTGTAAACTAAATTATATGACTGTACTGTGATGAAACACATCAGTGCTGGTGTATATTAACATTTCTTAGCAAATGTGTAAAAATCAGCATTTCACGGGTTTAAAATGGCTCAACACACCATCAACTGTTTTAAATCAGCCCTGAACCTGCGAGGCCAATGCTGACATAGAGTTAACCAGTTGGGACTAATCTACGTCATGAAATTTATATAAAAAAGACTCTAATCAGTGTCATTCTCCCCCACATCTCCTGACCATAGACTGTATATAAAGATGGACGACTCATCTCCACTTCCTCCTACTGTACAAAAATGATGCCAAAATATCCTGGATACGGGAGCTGCCATCTTGCTTGGAGCCAGACTCTGCACAGTAGTGATCCAAGTTCCCACCCATACAACTGCCTGAACCAATCACAGCTCACTCACAGTTGTCAATCATGGCGTTTCACCCCCTTTTTATAGCATCAAATAACTAATTAAAACCAAATTTCTCAGAAAAATGAACACTTGGACAAACATCAGTGTGATTAAAAACTACCTAAAATGACAGAAACCATCTTTGGGAAAAAATTATTTGACGTGTGCTTTGACTTTTCAGTTTGGCCCATGTCCCATCCGCTAACATGGAAGGGGCAGGGTTTATGACCTATACTGCAGCCAGCCACCAGGGGGTGAACGAGATGTTTTGGCTTCACTTTTGGGGAGCGGTCATGCTGTCCATCTTTATATACAGTCTATGCTCCAGACCCACACACTATGCAGCCACAAGGCCACGCCCCCTACAGTCATTGTTCATTGTACAGTCATTTAAATTTGCTGGGAGAGAGGGTTCTAGCAGAATCTGAGGGTGGAGTTACACTTTAAGTTAGTTAATGTGTCATATTTTTTAAGCTTATCATATGTGTTTTATATGTCCAATCCTCATCTGTGAAGTAATTATTAACTATAGCTGTCAAGTAAATTTAGTGGAGTAAAAAGTACAATATTGTAATATTGTAGTAAAGCATCAAATTGAAGAGATTTGATGCTTCAGAGATAGAGTGAGAGGGCTAGCGAGAGAGAGAGAGAGAGAGAAAAAAGTTGATCCTAGAAGTGGAGAAGCACTGGGAGTTGTATGATCCGCAGCACATAACCACAGCAAAAAGATCAGCCCAAGAAAAGAGGAGCGGAATCATTTGGAAAAATGCGCTTCTGGTCTGAAAAGCAGGGCTATTGCTCGAGCTAGAATTGACATATTGTGGCGCTCCGCCTCCTATCTGAACCTGCTGTTACACTGGGAATATAACTTTAACCCTTGCAGGGTTAATACCTTGCATTTTGGAGCAGTGGCCAAAAGTAACTAAGTACATTTTTCTCAAGTACTGTACTTAAGTACAGTTTTGCAGTACTTGTACTTTACTTGAGTATTTACATTTCTGTATGCTACTTTCTACTTCTACTTAACTACTTTTCAGAGGGAAATATTTTACTCCACTACATTTATCAGCTATTGCTACTAGTTACTTTGCATATTTTGTTTTCATTGAAATAGGATAAGTCAACTTTTTCATAATTCTAGTGCAGCAACTCTTTATTCTTTAATGTTTCAAGATAGACACTATTTTCTAGAACATTTTAAATAAGCTGATTTAAATTAAAAACAGGTTTAAGTATTCTTACTGTGCAAAGGGACAATGTGCACATTACTAATAATTTGGCCTCTAGTTTACAGTGGTGTGGTATTACAGTATGACACAAATATGGCTAACTCCTAGTCCATCTTCCTTGCTAATTTGAGTTTTGTCTGCTCAACAGGACACGTTGAGACAGCAGTTGGAGAGTCTTCTCTGCAAGCTGCAATAAACCAGTAATAGCTACATTTGGATTATTTGGACTTGCCTGACTTGCCATGAGCTTATTCTGTTTGAATCATTCTCAGAGCAAATAGGTCAGAGATTACAGAAGCACACCAAAACCTTCATCATCTGGTCCACTGTGAAATTAATCAATAGAATGATTTCATATAGAGTATAGTTCTGTTGATGGGCTACAGACATGTAACCGGATGTGTCAGATGGTTTGTTGCACAGAATCATCCGAGAAATCGCCTTTGGAAACTGTTTGGAAAAGGGCAGGCACTTTCAATTCGTCTATCATGTCTATCACAGCCTAACTTCAACCAATCAGATAAACTAGGCTCAAGTTAGTTTTTTGCTCTTCTTTCAATAAAGACATACTGTCCAGTTCTGATATAACTGTTGCTACAGCAGCATCTACACTAACCTCTTTAGGAGCTGCCATTGTTGTTCGCTCGCTTCTCGCTGTTGTCACACCTAAACCACACGTGTAGCTGCCAGTAGTTCCTCACAGGATGCTGATTGGTCTGAACCACTGTGGTTCGGCCACAAGCACATAACTTGAAGCCTGGCAAGATGGATTCTCATGTGATTTTGTGAATCCACCTGCCTAGCAAGGTAAACAGATATGATCTACACTGACGAAATGGAGTACAGAATTTTAAATAATGACTACGTTTATATGCACAAAATATTCAGTTTTTTGCCCATATTCTGAAAAAGACAACATTCCTACTAAGCTGTTTATGAGGTTAATGAAAATTAATATTCCACTAATATTCCTGTTTACATGCAGATTTGTCAACCATGCGAATTCAGCCTCCCTCTTTCATTAGTTCAACCACCTTCCTGAAAAGGTCGGCATTGCGATATTTGCGCATATCCAAAAACCTGTTAATATCCAAGTCTTTCATAATGTTTAAAAGTAGGTGTGTTTCTCCATCTGTCCACAAATGTGGGCTCTTCTTTTGTGCATCCATCTCTACCCCAGCCTTGCAAACTGTTGGCTGGTTTGTATACAACGCACATAACTGACCGTAAACAGGCAAGATGTCGCAAACTGTGTTAAAAACCCCAACTGAGATGCATATTCTGAATGCACTGTATACATGTTCAAAGAATGCTCCTAAAACCTGAATAATATTGGCATATCCCACATGTCTTAATTGGAAAATGCTACATTCAGTATGAGGCCTAATTTGGAATATCCAAACAGAATATGCTGTTTACATGACCCGTATCAAATTCGGAATAATAGTGGAAGATTTGTGTGCATGTAAATGTAGTCAATGTCAAGAATATTGTCAATGGCAATATTCCTGGAGCTTTCATTTACACTTTGCATGTACAGTAAATAGCTTGCTGGACAATGCATAATACTGATAGTAGTAGCATTTACTCATATGACACTGAGAAGACTATCAATTTAAGGGTATTTGTTCAATCTTTTGCATCGTAAAAGTCTATCTAAAACAACCAAAAAACTCCAAAAAACTTTCAGGCCAGAGAACTGAAAAATGTTGGTTCCTGTCAAATCATCAACCATATCCAGTTTCACACATTCTGATGTAGGCATAATATTGTGAATCAGTCAATTTTCAATCAATTTTTTTTTAAAGTGCAGAATCACCATGCACCATGGTCCCAATACACTTTACAATCAAAGAGAACACACAGAACAGAACACCCCACAGGCGAACAATAATTAAAATAAAACAACCACATTAAAAACATCAATGTTAAATGAATGGATGAATGACACTAGAAACTAAAAGATCTATCACAGACTACAGTGTGACAGCAGTGTGGCAGTTGAAAAAACATCAGTTCCCATTGATTAGACAAGAACAGCCTTAGTTGTATTCAATGTTCATTCCCTCTTCAACAGTTACAATATAGTGATCTTGGTGGAGTGGATGGCTACTCAAGGTAAGTAATTGATTGATTGTTCTTTTTATTGTTAATGTTATCAGCTTAATGTAGATTGTTTTGAATTTGTAATCAGAGCTTAATATGTTTATTGTATGAAGATCTCAAAGTCAACACAGGGACATGACACCCAGCATGAGCATCATAAGCAGCTGCTTAAGGCTTCAAGTACTTTTATCATCAGGTTAAGAATTCTTCAACTGCAGGTTAATGATCATTATTTTGGCATAAAACATATTTCCAACATTACACAAAAACCACTATGGAAGCCCTGCAGCTTGACAATGAATAATATTTGTATTGGCCAGTACATGTCAGTATAAAGTTTTTGTTAAATTCACCCTGCTGATGAGTGGAGAGGATTCTAGATCGGCCACATCCTCCTTAAACAGAGAACTGAAGTCCACCTCTCCTATACAGAGGAAGCTGGGCCACCTTGTGCGAGGCTGACTGCCATTATTTCACCAATAATTCAGAGTGAAATGTGAAAAAAAGTTTTTTTTAAAAATCCTTCCATATCTTAGGCAAAAAGCAGACCTGGTTTTAGGTGATCCATTGTTCTTGTTTTAAAATAGGAAAACAAAACAGGTAATTTTAATATCTTACCAGTCAAAAACTCTTTTCTAAGTGCTCCAGTATCAATGCCTGCCACCTTGAGAGCGCTGACAGTAGATGCAGCTTTTGCCCTCTTCCACTGGAGAATACCCCTATTTTGGAAGGTCTTATCTGTCCGCACACAATTTGAATTCTGTCGTGGTGGCAACTTGTTGTTCAAGGAGGTACAATACATTTTCCATACTTAAGGAAGCAGGCAGAGGACAGAGGAACTATAAGTTAGTCCCAAATTTTTAAAAACAATTTGTAAAAATTATTCACTTTTAACACCTACATCAGAATGCTGGTGATTTCAGCTAAGCATTCAACACAATCTACCCCATGATTGGCAAACTTAGAACTCTGGGCTTGAGTACTACACTCTGCAACTGGACTTCCTCGCAAACAGACTCCAGACAATTGGCGGTTACACCTCCTCCACTCTAGTGCTGAACACTGGAGTCCCCCAGGGCTGTGTGCTCAGCCTCGTCCTGTTCCCGCTGTACACCCACGACTTCAATCCCCAAAAGGGAGAGAACACTGTTGTGAAGTTTGCGGATGACACTGCCAGATTACAAACAACGATTAGAATTCATATCGGTAGGAAATCAACGATGCAGGGTGGTGCACAGAGAACAGCCTACTGCTCAGTGTCAACAACCCCTTTCTACATCAGTGAAACTGAGGTGGATCAGGTGAACAGTTTTAGGTTCCTGAGAATCAGCATCACAGAGAACCTGTCATGGACATCACACATCTCCACCCTGGTAAAGAAAGCTCAGAAACGACTGTAATTCTTAAGTAAACTTAAGAAGGCATCAGTGATATCAGTGAGGTGAGGTGTGCAGAGCCCAAAGGATACTAAAAGACAATACCCACCCCAGCCGCCTTGTTCCACCTGCTGCTGTCTGGCAAGTGATACAGAAGAATCTGCTGCCGTACCACCAGACTATACAGAGCAGCTTCTTTCCTCAGGTTGTGAGAATCCTCAATTCATCCTCTGCACTCCATCATAAATAATAGTTTTCTGTTTTTTTGTGTGTGTTTGTAGCATGGAGGGACTACAGCTTGCATTTTGTTGTACAACCCTGTGTTGTATAATGATAAATAAATGAACACTGAACCATGAACCCTTAACCCAGGCACTGTCTACATGTTGCTCTACCAGCCAAAACTACTCAGTTTGTGCTGAGTTTGGGCCAAAATACAACACAGAACTCAAACAGGGAAGTTCATGGTGTAAGTTACTTTTTTTTTCATCTGTGAAAACAGGTGGGGAAAAGGTTTTGGCAAGTGAAAAAAAAAATTTGTTTGTTGTTGTAATACTCATTTCAGCCACAAGACGCTGAAATGCACCATTACCCCATGTTCTAAATGGGACTAAAATCATTCATGTTTTCTTCCAGGTGAGTTTAAATTTCTCCATTTGCTCATATTTTTCAACTGACCAAATCGTTTTTTTTAAATATTTCTTTTGGTAGATATGTCTATTTACAGTAAAAGAACACTTTCAACAATCTTTTTTTTTTCATCTATTTTAACAGATTAAAAAAAAATGTAACTTAGAAAAATGATGCTGGCAAAACTTTTTTTTTCACCTGCTAAAACATTTGTTTACCTGTTTTCACAGATGAAAAAAATAAAATAAAAATAAGGAACTTATCCTGGCAAAAACTTGTTTTTACCTGTTCTTGAGTCATACACACCGGAGGAAAAACAATTTAGATCAGACTTAGACAATGGATCACCAGATTTGCTCTCAGGGCTTCCATACAGATGAACACAGAAATGCAATTAGGAGCTCATCTGGTTCACACATACAATTGTAGTTGTATGTCTGTTACCGCTACTTAAATATTTGTATATTGCCATAGCAATCTATACCACGTGGCATTAGTTTTCATGATTTTATTTGCATCCAATAGAAATGCTCATATAATTTCAGTGTCTGGACTTTCATAAGAGAAAGTCACAATAAACTCAATAAATGTTTTACACACTACATCGCAGGCATTCCTACGTGTCTTTTCCAAATCAGGTTTCCAGTACCTTTCAATAAATTTTCATCTTGTGTGCGTGTAATATCCTATGTAACAGTACGTAGATAATCTCTATAAACAAGTATTTGAACTAGCTCTCTCTAAGCTTCTATCTCTCGCAGTACAGTTTTACTCCCGTGCTGAAAAGCAATCAGCTGTGATCCACTTGTGCCAACAGAGTGCTGAGAGCTGGACTCCTCCATTACAATCAGCAGTGGCCCCACTCAGCTTTAAAGACAGGGTGAAGCTGTAGGCTAGAATTAGCTTAACACTGATCAGCAATCAGCAGCTTCTCCACTCTACAGTGACTGGCAGAGCAATACACACCCACACACATACGCACGTATACTCCAATATACAAAGTCAGTTCTGCGTATCAGATTGAAACACTTTGTCATTGCAACGTTGTGTATGCAAACCTCTGAATGCAGCACACAATCTACTTAAGTCAGCAATTGGTATTATATCAAAATATCACTGTTGCTTATATTCAGTTTTATTTATATAGCACCATATCATAACAAGGTTATCTCAGGGCACTTTTTCATGTAGAGCAGGTCTAGACCAACTCTTTATATTTATTATTTATTTATTTATATGTTAACTATTATTCTTTTCATTTATTTAAGCAGGTAAAAGTCTTTCTTTTTCAAGAGAGACTTTGCCAAGAAGTTATCATAAGATTATAATTACATCAATGAATACAATACAAACAACACAAACAGTCAACTGCCACACACACATGATAGCATTACTGAAAACGCCTACCATTTGTTTTAAAATAAGAGTATATTACATTTTTAAGTAAGCCAAATGAGGAGAGAGCATAAAAATCTACAGGTTAATTATTCATTCATACATAAAAACTTTGAAGATTATTTAAATCCTGGGAGCTGTGTTGTCCATGGGCACTAACCCCTGGTAGGGTCTCAAGGCAAATTGGTCCCAGGGGAGGGGCCAGACTAAGCGCGATTCACAAACCCACGATGATTCGGCCAGAAACTGCAGCACCTTGCTTGGAAAAGGGAAACTGGGGACCCCCCCCAGAGCCAGCCCCAGGAGGGCAGCTCAACAGCGAGTGTCTGGTGGCCGGACCTTGACCCATGGGTATTAGTCGGGCACAGCCTGAAAGACCGTCATGGAGCGAACACCATGTTCGAGCATAGGGTGGTTCATAAGTGTACTTGGTGCAAGAACATCTTGGGCTGCAGATTGATGATCAACTTTGTGGTTGTATCGTCAGATCTGTGGCCATACGTCTTGGACACTTGGGTGTAGAGAGGGGCAGAGCTGTCAACTGATCACCACCCGGTAGTGAGTTCGATCAGATGGCGGGGGCAGCTGCCGGACAGACCTGGCAAACCCAAACGTGTAGTGGAGGTGAACTGGGAATGTCTGGCAGAGGCCCCTGTCCGCAAGGTCTTGAACACCCACCTACGGAAGAATTTCTCACAAGGTTGGGGACATGAAATCAGAGTGGGCCATGTTTAGAGTCTCCACTGCTGAGGCGGCTGCTAGGAGTTATGGTCAGAAGGTCGTCGGTGCCTGTCGTCGCAGCAACCTAAGAACCTGCTGGTGGACACCCACGGTGAAGGAAGCTATCAAGCTGAAGAAGGAGGCCTTTCAGGCTTGGCTGCCCCAGAGGTCTCCTGAAACAGCAGACAGGTCCCAGGAGGCCAGAAGGGCTGTGGCTTCGGTGGTCGCCGTCCAAGGGGTAGACCCGCTGGAGGGATTATATATCTTATCTGGGCTGGGAGCTCCTTGCGGTCCCCCAGGAGGAGCTGGAAAGCGTTGCTGGGGAGAGGGACATCTGGACAACCCTGCCTGCTGCCACTGCGTCCCGACCCTGGATAAGCGGAAGAAAATGGATGGATAGATTATTTAAAATGCATGCATTTAAAAATAAGTTCATACCAATGAAATTTTCCTCTTATGAAGAGGGCCATTAGCATGCATCAAGCAGTGATTTTGATTTAATACCAACCTCAAAGGCAGACTGCAAGAATTCAATAGTTTGTCCTACTGATGAGGAAGAACTATGGAGGACAATCATAATAATAAGAAACATTATTTATACAGAACTCTTAAAAACAAAGTTACAAAGTGCTTTACATGGTTGTATCAGGATTAAAACAGGAGAAGAAGAAGACCCAGCTAACTGGACGCATTAATTCTAGCCAACATGTAGGCAAACCAGTTTTAATGACTTGCACAGATAAACCAATCAAGGTACCATGATCAACTGTGTCAGAAAGTTCTGCACAGTATTTTTTGCAGTCCAGTGCTTTATGTCATTTACCACTTTAAGAACATCAGATATTGTATAGTGCTGTTAATTTAAAACTATAATTTTACCATGTGTTTACTATTACATTGTACATTTTACTATTTTATTGTGAAGGAGCTGTGACCTGATGATATGAAAGGCAACTATTCGGGAGGGTAAATGTAATGGCACTGTGCTGCACTGAAGGTGTAGCTTCAAAGCACAATAGTTACATTCAGGCAATGTTTGTGTCTTTGAATGCAGTAATATAGTTTTTCCAGGTAGACAAAAATGCTGCCTTTGTTGGCTTCTCATAAAGCTTGAACTTGCAAATCTTACTCAGTAGATTTTAAGCAGAATTACAGAGAATAACATCAAAATGGCCGTGTAAGTTAAGATGAAAGGATTAGTTGATGAATTGTAAGGAAATTAATTGATAACAGTATCATTGATTTTACCTGTAGTATAATGACTCACATGGTAAATTCTGTACAATGTACATTTCCATAGTACTAATCAGTACAACGACAGACTTATGTCATACTCACTGCTCTGCTGCTTGGAGTTTCTCTTTTTCAAAGAAATACTATTTTTATTCACTAATTATTTTACTCATTTACATTGCTTTCACTTTGCTGTTTTTTTCAATACCATAATTTTACTTAATAATGAATTTCATTTTTTTTGTTGCATTTACTGCTTTTTTGGGGTTGCAGTTCCAACAGTAACCCATAATTCCTTCATTTCTGATGGAACTTGAAAGTAGCATAAGGCCTTGGCTGTACTTAGAGCAGATCAGGACAATGGACAGCTCCACCACTAGAACCAGATCAGTGAGTCTGTCCTGTTGATGCTGTAACAGCAGTGCTGTGGGTTACTGGGTTTAGGTTGGATTCCTACTGCAGCATTGCTGATGTTATGCTGCATCTTATTTAATGAAGAGTTTACTTCATTGTGGATGCACTGTGCTCTGCAGAGGCTGCCCAGGGTCCCCAGACATGCACATACTCACTGTGTTACTTCTTATTGTGACAATGTCTGTTTCAAGAGATGCTTTCTCTGCATTTTTTCTCCCCTTGCTCTTAATGCAAATGGTAAGTGGAAAAGCAGCAGCGTCCTCCCCATGGCACTCTGCTGGCCTCCTGCAATCATCCTGTTTGCACTGCCACTGAAAACAATAGGAAAAGTTATTTCCCTGTAGTCTTTGTACAAACAGAAAAAAACAGAAAAACCCAACAAAGCTTCCTTTAGCAGTTTTGTTCCAATCCACAGCGGAGCATATTTCCTCTGTTTTACCAGTAACATCAGTTGCCCACCTCAATTAGTATCCCACTGGCTATGTGGCAAAGTATAAAGCCACTTGTTTTAATCTGTTCACAGTAGGAGAGTGAGTGAAAAGATGATTTTCTGACGGCGGCGTGGGGTTCTGACAAACCTGAATCTCACCTACTACGGTTTGGCCTGGCCGGATGGAATGTCCAGGCGTTCTTTATGCCAAACCTGCCATCATCACCCTATTAATTCTTTCATTTCACAGGTAATAAAGTGTAGTTAGAGGGCACAGCATGATGTCCCGCCTGCAACAATAAAACCCCACTTTTTGTGTAGGATTTTCTTTTGATTTTCTCACGAGAGATGTGGCACTTGTGTGCTTTTTCAGCTGTGTGTTCATTGACGTTTGAAATAGAGCGCTCCAGGGTGATAACTGAAAGTAGTGAGATTATGTTGCTGGGGGGAATGCAAATGTCAGAAGACCATTTACTTGGGAGAAGAGTAGCAAGGCTTTGTGGATTGTGGTGAAAACAAACATTGCCAGGCAGTCAGGAATTGGGCTGGAAGCATTTGTAACCCAATCCTTTCAAGGAAAAGCCACTCCAAGTAAATCACTGTTCATTTCTTATACCTGCCTTATATATTAATTATTGTATGTGTTCAATTAAAGCATCTCAACTACAAGAAAGGGGCTGACAAAGCATTGATAGATTGACTGAATGAGTGATGAACTGATTGTCTAAAGAGCCCGTCTAGACCTGCTCTACTCGAAAAAGTGCCTTGAGATAACTTTGTTATGATATGGCGCTATATAAATAAAACTGAATTGAATTGAATTGAATTGTGACACACACACACGCACACTTTCCTGATGTGTAATAGCACCTGAAAACTGGGACAAAAGGCAGTGGCCTGGGGAATGTAAATAACACATCATTAATTAGCAAACAGACTAAAACAACAAGGCTAGCCAGATTAGTCAGAGCCAGATTAGCTGCTGTGGCTGCAGCAGCAAACCACCAATGCATCAGAGCAAAAATAGGATTAAAGAGAAAGCCAAAAGCAAACATCCAAAGGCCCGGGATTCACTCGCGGTAATTTTATTATGTGGGTGGAGAAATACAATGTATGCTAACACAAAAGCTTGAGAGAAGGTCATTTATTCCTTCAGTGAGGAAATGGCAAATATCAAGCAACATGGCCACTGCAGGCATGCCATACCCGTTACCTAGGTGGGCCAAGGCCAGTGATGGAGTGGTAATTGAGAAGTTTGGTAAAAACGGGCAAACTATGACCCAAGCTATTTTTTCCTGTTGGTCAGTAAGTAGACAAACATGGCAGCTAATTCAGCCCTAAAACAACCTGTCAGTAGACACTGTGGATGACACACTACATGCAGTGTTTGTACAGAGGTGTAATAGACAGTCCAAAGAGACTTTCCATCACTTGTTGATATACTTGACGTCACCCCAATGACATTAATTCCCAACAGGAATGGTGTTCCCATTACCCTACATGGCAAACTGTGCAGGGACTCACTCCTCTCAACTGTCAGTCAGTTCAAAACTGGCACCAGGTAGGGTCAAATTAACCTGCTAGGTGGCAGAGATGGGGTTTGGCCCCCATAACCCGGGTTCCCTAAATTTTAATATTATTAATGATTTGATTAAAGATTATTTTATTTAAGAATATGCATCATGTAAGCATACTATCAACTGAAATATTAGACTTTATTAATAATATTAAATTATTGATATGATATGAATCAAAGGTTAACTGACTTAATTTATCTGAAAACTGTAAAAAGCATAGTTGAAGGTGATGACAAAAGGTGAGTCATCAATCCAGTAGTCATGGATTTATTTGAACATGATGTAATTAGTTAAATGTCAACAATAATACCATTTATTTAGATTCTTATTTTAGGAATTATGACAGCAAAGAACTTTTCAGTCAATCAAAAAGTGATTCTAGACATCAAACTGATCATCAAGTTTGATGATAAGTTTTATAATCTTTTGTATCTTTATTACAACACTTTAATGCAACTGTTTAAATCTTGTGTTTGTCTACAACCCTAACATATCCAAATCTGCAGTATGTGGTGATATGGGATGGGAGCCATGAGCCATGTGAAATGGCATACTGTGACAGTGGAAAAGGTTAATTAACATTCCAATACACTCACTAAACAAAACTTTTAGTGGAATTGTTCCAACTATGCATGGGCAAGGGATCTGGCAGACTTATTTTCAAAATTTGGTTTGCAGTACATATAGAAGTAAGTTGCCTTGTAGTAGTTACTAGAAGACTGCTTTTTGAAAATATGAAGACCAATGGTCAGATGAATTATTAAGCAAAACAAAATTGACAATATACTGAGTTATTAACCTTTTAATGGTCTCCTCAACTGTTTGGTAGAGCACATGTTTAGCTGTGAAATCATAATTGTATTTAACTCAACCTGATTAAACCATCTCTAGCCCTCAGTTGAAGTATGTTAGAAAAAAAGTACAAACAAAAAAAAAAAATCCCATGGTGCACTGCAGTTTTCCTAACCAGACCTTTTCAGGTGGCTGTCTTCCAGAAAATTAGCAGCAGGAAAATCACTCTTAGCATGTACAAACTACAGCTGACGCTGATGGGAATATCATTAGTTTTGCAGGTACTTGTTACTAAATCAAAGTATTTAAGTTTCAATCATTCATCATGAAGGGAACATCAATGTGTGTACCAAGTTCCATGGCAATCCATCCAAAAATTGTTGAGATATTTCACTTAATGTGAACGCTAGGTGGCGCTAGAGGAAAAGTCAGAGGATCACCAAAGTCAGTAGGATTCATCCTCTGATCACAAATGTCTCTGATCTCATAAATGTGTGTATGAAAGAATTACAGTCAGACTTACCTATTGTTTTTCTGTGTACTGGCTGGTCCTCCTGTATTTTAAATCCCGTCCAGAACGTCGTCTTTGTATTTTCAAGTAGATAGTTGAGTTTTTTTCAGTGTGAAGAGTTGCTTGTCCTTCTGCTTAATTTATTTTTTAATTAGCTCAGTGTAAATGGATGTTTATTTGCAATATTTGCAATATCGGAGATTCTGATATCCCCTGGAAGTGTAAGTCACACTGAATGATATCAATATGAGTTTCATGTCTGTGTATTAAGATTTGACTTAGTTATGACTTTGAGAAGAAGTATGATTTTGGACTCAAATTCACCTCACACAGCAACTTTACCTCACGTCTCTCCCTCCATGCCCCTCTTGGGAGGCTTTTGTCTTTCTCTTTTGTATTTGTCTTGCTTAGTGTCCATGTATGTGTCCATATTACAGACTATATCCCAATTTCCCAGTGGTTGAAATGCCATCCAGAACAATGAGTTAAATTACAGAGAGACTGTAAATATTTAAATTCCCACCTCCCGCCCTATGGAGGACCAAAAATAAATGAAGAAATGAATAAATGACTCAATAAATAAAAGAATAAATTAATGTAGATATATAAAGACAAATAACAAAATATAAATGATCCTTTATTTTACTTATTCTTTTTCCTTTTGCTTTTCCCTTTTGCTTTTGCTTTTCCCTTATACGGCCAACCTGTCAATCAAGTGGCTTTGGGGGGGCCTTCATGCCCAGGCTGAGTAATCAATTCATGCACACATGAATCCTGCTTTGGTGGGAGCTTTTTAGCGCGGACAACAGGAAATAGAAACTGTAGACGCAAGGGCTGGATGGTAACTGCCATAAATCGAGGAAGACGCGACACTGGGATTTGCGCATGCGTATGAGCAGTATAAACGTTTTCAGGTTTGAATGGGGGAAGGTAAATGGGAAGAAGAAGGTTTTCTACCTAATGTGTGCGCCGGTGTTCCGGCCATTACCTAGTAATAAATGGAGAAGTCAATTTCTAATTTGTTGAGGGAAACTGCGGACAGGCTGGATGCCTTAAGTTCACCCAGCACTTCAGCAGGCAGTCTACAGCCCGGTTCTGCCATCGTGTCACCGAGGGACCCCATTGATGGTAGGTAGTTATTGCTTCTTAGGTAGAAGTAAGTAAGTAAAGCTAACCAGACAGTAGTAGTTTTCCTACGTGCCGTAATCTGCAGCAGTGTCATATTACAGCCAAAATGAATCGTCTATACTTGTAACAAGCAATAAGGGAAAAGGAAAAGCAAAAGGAAAAAGAATAAGTAAAATAAAGGATCATTTTTATTTTGTTATTTGTCTTTATATATCTACATTTATTTATTCTTTTATTTATTGAGTCATTTATTAATTTCTTCATTTATTTTTAATGATGGCAGTTTCGGTCCTCCATACTGACCCAATGGGGCTATAGACTGAAAATAGCCTAGGATATAAACTGGTAGTGTACTCACCAACACTAGGCACAATATGCACAAATGCATAACAAGAACATGGATATCGATATTCAGAATTTGAATATTGCCAGTATATTGAAACACAATTTCTTGCACTGCTTTGGTAAATACATGTCTTGCTTTATTAATGCCGTGTTGGATATATACACAAATTAAGCCCATTGTCTCATAATCCATCCATGCGTTTTAGTACACGATCTTATGTTGTGGATTCTTTTCTCTCTCAAGTGCCCCTAATCTCATTAAATAAAGGTCTCATTTTTTTCACAAAATATAAAAAATTGTAAAACCAAATGTGTGAGTAAAAACAATTATTTCAGTTTAACAACAGGGCCAAATTACTAATTGTAGATGTATACTTAAAGCAAAGCTTTACTTGATGTCAAAGATATCGACAGAGACTTCTCCTCACCTGACATGACTGAAATGGAGTGGGTTATTGCATGTGGAGCTAATTTTGTACATATTGTTCAATAAAGTGATCGATCTAGTTCTCAGAACCTACTCATTTGTACTTTTTTAACTTGCAAAAGCTCATTTGCCTTTAAAAAGGATGGCTTTGGTGTATAACTCCTGGAAAAACCTTCAGCAAACAAAATGCGTCACAAACTGGGGAGCTAATTTAAATAAACTCTCATGCTGCATTCATTCAGGTCCACAGCTCTGTGATTGTGTTCCCAATCTTTTTTTGATTCTGTAAAAACAACTTGGATGTTTACAATATCTGGCTGGATTGAATCGTGACAATAGCAGACAAATCCAAAAACTCCAACATGTGGTGCTCAAAAAAGGAGACAGCAAATAAAAAGCAGATTCTGTTGTGTACAGTGCCATATGTGACACTTCAAACAACAGTGCAGTGTCAATCAAAAAGCTTCTGCCTGCAGTATATTTGTATCTGTATTTGAAATATCCAACACACAATTCAACCAGCCTTGTCTCCAAAGTTTCTTTCTACTTGTGGAAAAACAAAAGATTTGACAATGCATCCAAAACAAATGTGCATTGTTTAAGCCACTGGAAGACTCTTGCAGGATCAGGTCAGCAACAAGTAGACACCTGCTAAATTTAGTCTAGAGGCACTTTCAGTTGCAGTGATGATCCTATTTTAGGGGCAGCTTTGGGTTTAGAGAAGTAAGCTAGTGATTGTAGTGTCAATGATTCACAGTATCATACTGGTGAGGATGATGAAGCTAAAACTACCTCCCTTCCCACTCCTAAAAGAAGGTCCAAACTGTAGAGCTGGCATGACTGTTTACAAAGTCAATGCAAAGACTTGAGTGGATGTGAACAACCATGAATTAGCTGTGGGGAGCATGAAAGTTTAAAGTGTTTCAACTTGAACAAAGAGTTGGTGCTTATCCTTAGGGGTGGCATTGTCAATCTGACAGTCAGTCTTTCAATTGTTGGTCCAGGCTGAAATATCTCAACAACTATTGGATTGGCCTATACATTTTGTACAGCCATTCATGGTCCCAGAGGATGAATTCTAATGCTTTTATTGATATTTTTATTGGGGGTTTTTGTGTGAAACATCTTGACAACTATTGGATGGATTAACATGATATTTGGTTCGGAGATCCATGTTCCCCACAGGATGAATTATAATCACTTTGATAATCCCTTAACTTTCATCTTGCGCCATCATCAGGTCAAAATTTACATTTGACCAATACTTTGGTTCATAACCAAATACTGGCAAAACTAAAGACATTCCCATCAGCCTAGTCATTGTGAGCATTTAGCTAAAAGCATCACTATGCCTAAGTACTCACAGAGCTGCTAGTTTGGCTGTAGACTGTCCTTGACCCATGAGAGACTGACATTATTATGACTGGGGAAGAGAAAGAGACATTTTGGATCCCCTACATTTTGTAGTTTGTGGTCATTTAAATTTTATTTATTGACTCATGACTCGCTACAGGCATTTGTGGACCTATTATCAGCCTGGCAGTTGCAGCCAGTCTTTCATTGATGGATCAATAGTAAAGACATATTGTGAAATAAATGTCCCTGACCGTCCTGTGATCGTAACACATTATCATAAATAGGCCAAGGTTGGAACAACAGTATCTGCAGAGCTGAGTATGCAAAACAAGCCTGGAAACTTCATCTTGTCCTCATACTATTAACACAAGACAATATCCCAGCCAGAGGTTGTGTACAGTTAAGCATGAGTGGACATTTTTCTTTGCCTCGCAGTGTTTAGTCCCTATACCAGGACTGATGGAGGTATTTCCACATATTGATCAGATGTAGGGGAAGATATAGCAATGGTCATGAGTGGTGGTGCCACCAGAGATTTTGGACCCCATGAAAGAATAGAATATTGGGCCCCCACAGATCACTTATGTAGGCTACATTGCTGTAACAAACCACACCTGCAAAACCCATTTGATGAACCAAAATATTAATAATAAATGTATCTTTGCAAGCTGGAATCTCTACTGAAGTCCGATGTTAATTACCTCAACATCATAATTTCAACTACCAAGATTTTCTGATGA
The DNA here is from genome assembly GCA_008360985.2 of Macquaria ambigua. Taxonomy (NCBI): domain Eukaryota; kingdom Metazoa; phylum Chordata; class Actinopteri; order Centrarchiformes; family Percichthyidae; genus Macquaria; species Macquaria ambigua. Next base: position 93,112 of record VMKM01001696.1, on the reverse strand, counting down.
CTGACTTAGAACACTGAGCAGGTCTGCACATACTACTTATGCATGCTAATACTATAATTTTGTGGTATAATATCTGAGGAACTACTTTATGTAATTCAATGCCTTTGTCATACTGACTATTAGGTTGAAAGTAGCCTACTGCAATGTTTTGACAGAAAGGTGATTATCCAGTCAGGGAAAATCTCACTTGGGGTAAAAAATAAAAGTGCTACCTTAAATGCATTTTTATTTGTGATAATAATTTGTTATTCATTTTTAATGATCTCTGCTCTGGGAGAAGTAGAGGAGGGTTTAACTTTTAACCCAAAGAATGGCATTTTCCATCATCAGCTCCATGGATTGCTCTGGGTAAAACTAGCTAGCTACTATCAATGAAATACTGCTCACCTTCTTCTTCAACTGAGAGTTGGGTAGGACTAGGGAAGGGACTCATTATTGATTACATTTCGGCTATATAAACAAAATGTAATGACTGTAAGAATGTTGTAAGTGAATAATGTTGATCTATAGAGTGTATTTAAGTGAAATCAAACCACCAGAGTAATATAATGTACTATAGCTAGCTTGCAACTGGCTTCAACATTAGGCCAGGGGGAGTTGCATAAAAACAGACCTAGTCTTTGAGTTAAATATAACTTTAAGTCAGACTTGCTATAGACACTTAAATGTACCTGTTCCATAAAGCTTCCCTATAAGTGACTAATGTAAGACTGATTTAGCCTGTAGTGCAATGCATTATGGGTGAAATAAGACACTTCACAGACGAGAAAAAATGGTGGATGCAACAGCGACACTTAGCGGCGGGAGATCGACACATTTTACACCTGCTGAAAACCTGTCTGCTGGAGGAATACAATGCTGAAACCACACAAGAAGCTTTCCCCAGCAATTGTGCCAGTAACGCCTGATGCACCACAGGTAACAGCATTAATTACCTCAGTCAAAATGAAAAAATGTTTTCAAAAAAAAACTTCTTTCAGCACAATGCATGATGGTATATAGTGCTTGGTTAGTGACCATCGGTTGTACACTACTTTTCACGATGCGTTGTGGGATACTTTGAATCCACTATATAGGGTATAATAATTCTCATTATACATTTGGACAGCACTACAAAATGCTACAAATCTCACTATATTGTGGACTATGTAGTGAGTAGTGAATAATTTCACTCTCACCTCATACTTAATATTCTTCTATTATTCTAATATTCTAATCTTAATATTTACGCAACAGAAAGGCTTAATTAGACTAGTCTAACCTGACAATTTAAGACCAGTCTAAGGCCAAGACTAGACTGGTGTGTGTTAGCCCTGGGAAGGACTGATGACCTGTTGCTCAGTGTGTGGGGATAGCCAGCTCCCTGCAACCCTGAACCAGATAAGTGAGTGTAGAAAATAGATGAATATCTATGGCATCAGATTTATGTCATAAGTTGCGAGCACGATTGAACATGCTCACGAGCAAATGATATTATTTCACACGTGCAGATATTAACTGCCACTCGCACAATATAACTCCTCGTGCACAAATTCAACAACTGAGAGCTGTACAGGCAACTGTGAGCGAGAAACAAAACATAGCAGTTAATATCTGCACGTAAGAAATAATATAACTAGCTCGTGAGCATGTTTTATCACACTCGCGACTTATGACATAAATCTGACACCATAGATGTCAGCCTGTAATGTTGCCTTCTTTAACTTGACCGTTTCAGGCAGGTCAAACTGAAACATAGTGTCACATTAATTGAGGATTAAATGCTCTCCTAGAAGATTTCATGGGAAACACAAGGCTTTTTGAGATTTAGTTAGTTTCAAGTATTGATTATGGACTCAAAGGTTGGTTATCACCAGCGAAAAAATCTGTAAAAATTGCAGAAAACAAAAATTCTTATAGAAATACTAAACAACACAATCAGGGTGTATAAAAATAAAGGTTTATTCAAGGTGACAAGGGATGATAAAGGACTAATCCAAATCCTTCCTTCAAGGAACTAGATGACATTCTTAGACTGTACACAGGATACATTTTTGGCAATAGGATACAACATTTTTTATGCTTTTTTTTTGCATTCCAGCCACCTTGCAGCCTGTACCATTTTTGGACAGTGTCATAATCACTTTAAGTTGAGGAATGCTGAACAGAAAAACACTGCACATCACCATGCCATTTTATTCTAGCTGCCCAATCAATCACTGAGACTTAACCAATATAATGGAGGCAATGGTGGCACATCAGAGGGTGGAAGGGGTGCGGCCACACATGTGAACAGTACAAAAAAATAAAAATCATTGCAATTAAATTAAGGATGACAACATTATAGGTTATAGTTTGGGTTAAGGTTAGCATACTTTACATATGTATAGGTGCTGGTCATTTTGATGAATTGTGGGAGTTTTGTGCTCTCTTTTGATAAGGCTGTACAGTATATTGTATATATTTAGGCTATATTGTATAGTGCCCATTTAAAGAAAAGACCAAATTCCACACACCTCCATTGTATTGAGGTGAAGCCAGAAATATTCTTCTTCCTGCTGCAGTCCCACAAAGGAAGTTCCTGACCTGAGCCAGCATCTCCACTAACCTGTCCTCTCCATGACCTTAGGCTGGGCAGTAGCCTTTATATATTATACAGGCATGCAGCACTCATGCATAACACAGCATCACCATAAAGCCTGCAACAACAGAGCCATTCCCATATCATCCATAACATTTTCATAATGTTAACAGCCAGGTTGCTGTGTATCTGCTGTGCTCGGGTTACTTGCGGTGAAAGACATAATGTTTTCCTAGACACAGGAGCAGTGGGATCACACACACACACACACACGCAGTGGTGTGCACACCACCACACCATCCACATACTGCCGGATCAGTGGGAGCTACGGGACCTGCTCTGGCATAATGGGCACTAAGTCATGCATGTATTCATGCATCCCAGCAGCAACGAGGACACCTTGATCTCCGTGTCAAAAACTGCTGGCTTTCACATAGGAAGCGAACACTTATATACCACTTCAGCCATGTAGATGCTGCCACCATGCTAGTTATGGCTGCACCTGTAGCTTATGCTGATGTTTGTACTGTCAGTGCTCTGTGAATTAACTACAGCTGAGAGTTCTCAAATCCAGTCCACTGGGGCCAGGGTGTGAAGTGAGGACTGAACAAAGAAAATTAAAGGGCAATGAAGACATTAGCTAGGGGAGTTGAAAATGCAACAAACCAGTAAGCATACCCACAAAATACACACATACACATGCACATGGCTAAACATGTACCCACACTGAATAGTTAGATATTGTTAGTTTTGATTAAAGGCCACAGTATTTGATAAAAATGGTTGTGTAAGGTAAAAGGTATTATAGGAGGACCAAACGAAGTGTGTGTGTGTGTGTGTGTGTGTGTGTGTGACAGAGAGAGGGTGAGAGAAAAAGAGAAAAGGAAAGAAAATATTACATACCATTTCCTTTCTACATTCACAGAGCTGCTGGTTCCAAAAGTATTTTTGCCCTGTCTCATGAGGCTCAACCGCTGTAGCTAAAGAGATGAAGCCAGTCAGAGATGTAAATCAATATTGAACCCATAATTAAAATATGAAGCATGATATTATGGGAGAGGGGTATGACATGCAACAAAGGTCCTCAGCCAGACTTGACCCAGGGAATGGTATGGATCTTACTTGGCCACCTCACCAGCTCCAGTGCTCTGTGTGAGTGTCTTTGTGAATGGATAATTTGTAAATTGTAAAGCCTTTACATCGCTATGCTATGTAAGTGCAGTCCAGCCAGGATGCCAGAACCAGATAGTTGTTAATTTTTTGGTCTAATGATTATACCAGCAGAGGTCCATGTCTATCCAAGACTTGGAAGTGCTTCAAATCAAGTCACCCAACACTGGCTGTGCAGAAAACAAATCTGACTTTTACATCTGAAGCCCTGGAAAAACAAAATAAAACCTCCCAATTCACAGATATTGTAGTGATTACTGCGCTTGCATTACGGGAATAAATGCTGTGAAAGGGATTAAATGTGAAAACTGATTCTTAGCCGTTGCGATGGCCCCTCTGCTTAGTTCACAGGTTTGTTCTTCAGGGCTGCAGACCTATTGGGAGGTCAATCAGTGGCATGGGACAAACCTGGACCTGGTGTGCCCCATGCATATAAACCAGAGCATCAGTCAGTCCTTGGGCAGATCGCTCCTCCCCACACACTGCAGCATTGTTGCATTTGTTTCCTTTTCTTTGTTTTTACATCCCAACATCCATGCAGCACATTTTCACTCATCCCCTCCCTACACTACTGACTTTACAGATTCTTCCCACTTATTTGATTTATTTTGGTGTTTTGTTGTGAAGAAAATGACTTTGTTATTTAGTATTCCTGTGTGTCTCCCAGTCTAAGAGCCGGGCTGAGACACTGTCAAGACATAATGATGAAATCAATTGAAAAACTGTATTCATGAAATTGAATTGATGAAAAACTCCATCCAGGACTTCTACATTTCCAGAGTCAGGAAATGGGCAGGAAACATCACTGCAGACCCATCACACCCTGGACACAACCTGTTCCAACTTCTCCCCTCTGGTAGGCGCTACAGAACACTGTACAGCACTCTTTGCAATCTGCACCCTTGCACTATTGTGCAATTTACTTTAGACATTGTATGTTGTTGTTCATTGTTGCTTTTAAATATATATTGTTTTATATAGTTATATTTTTTTCACCTACATTAAAGTTAAATGTTTATTTACCTTTGTTTAGCTTTGTTGTCCTTGTTCTTAGCTGTATGTCTATTTCTGTATCAAGTACATTGAGAGCTAGGAAAAACTGGAGTCAAATTCCTTGTACGTGTACACATACTTGGCCAATAAAGCTGATTCTGATTCTGAAGACACTGGTCACCCCTGGCCTGTTTTTTCTGACTGAACACACATACACATGACCCATTTGAATGTGTATTTTACAGCAATCTAAACATTGTAACATCAAGACAAAACGCAGCAGCATGGGCAAAATCACTTATGTGATTACAGAAGTTTAATTTCAATTAAAGTGAATATTTTACTTGATTACATTCCTTTTTATGATGACAATCATAGTGTCTCATCATGTCTCCTTTCACTTCTGAATCCCAGAATGCCCAAGGAGCATTTGGGACCTTTTTCCCTATGGGAAGGATGCATGAATGAAAGACATTTAACATGCTGTATAACTTAAACATGGCCATTATATAGATTTGTGTGTGTGTGTGTGTGTGTGTGTGTGTGTGTGCGTGTGTGGGTTGGGGGATGCTGGGTGCCAGAAATTCCTTTGGTGGCCTTTCAGAAGAGGGTCCCTGGCCATGCTGGTGCTAGGAAAACAATTAGGCACAAAGCCTGAGTTAAATGAAGTGGACAGGAAATAGAAACTTGATGACCCTGAAATACTGGCCCTCAGGAAGAACCAAACACACAGACAGAGCTGAACTGAGAGAGAGAGCTGCTGGAGACGCTTTATAAACTGTAGATCTATGGAGACACACATTATTTAAGCTTAAACACTAGCTGGATATAGGGTATGCATATTGCTTGGAGAGGCACGGAGAACGCTGTTTCAACCGGATATAGGTATATCAGTGACCATGTACACACACACACACACACACACACACATACACACTGTCACAGGTCCAGGATCATCATTGTTGATGGATTAAAAGTCCAGTTCGAATGAGCTCAGCCAAGAGAGAATAAGCGGTCCACTGGCTCCACTGTCTGTCAGTGTATGTGTGTGTGTCTGAAAAGGTGCCAGCAGCCCAGTGCAGTGCACTCAGCAAGATGTTAAAGATAATCAGAGGCAATGGCCCTGCATAAACCCCCGCTAACTGGCAAGCTTGCTACAATATGCTGCTTAGTGAGGTAAGCTGGCACAGGCTCTCTTTCTTCGACACACATACACACACAGACACAAACACTCACACACTAGATTTTTTTTTTTTTTTACAAAAAGCATATTTTATCACTAACCAAGTCAAACACAGCAGTACATTTTCTATACTGTGGTACTGAAGTTAAAGGTTACATTGTGGTGTCCATATTTAGATGTTTTCATGACCATGGTGATGCTAGACCCCTCTGGGGACCATGAATGTCTGTACCAAATTTCTTTACAATCCATCCAATAGTTGTTTAGATATTTTATGTAGATATATATGTATATTTATGTATATTTTAAGAAAAAGCGTAATTATCAATGCAGGTGTCACCAAAGTAAGTAGGACACATTGTCTGGGCACCCTAGATATCTGTACCAAATTTTGTGCCAATCTATCCATAGATGTTGAGATATTTCACAGGATAAGTACAACTTGGAGCTGATGGTGGCACTACAGGAAATGTCACCAAGGATCACCAAGGTCACTAGAATTCATCCTTCAGTGTGCTTAAATATAATTAGTAAATGTGAAGGGATCACCAAAATGATGAATGTGTGTACAAAATTTCATGGCTATTCATCCAATAGTTGTCGAGACCTTTTACGAAACCACAAATATCAACCTCGTGGTGGCGCTAGAGGAAAACTCAGAGGATCACCAATGTCATTAGGTGAAAAAAGTGTTAGTTTGGAAATTGACTGACATTGCCATCCCTTGAGTCATGCCACTCGCATGGCTGAAAATAGAATCACTATGAAGGCCATTTAGGAGGGACAGGAGGAAGGACCTCCTGTAGCATTCCTTGTCACAGCAGAGCTGGATCAGTCTGTTACTGAAAGTGCTCCCCTGTTTGACCAGGAGGTCATTAAGAGGTAGTAAGGTGTTTTCCATGATGCAACAGTTTGTGCAGCATCCTCTTCTCCACCACCTCTGAAGGCTCCAGGGTAGTTCCCAGAACAGATCTGGCCTTTCTGATCAGTTTATTCAGTTTGTTTTGGTCTCCGGCTCTGATGCCACTGCCCCAGCACATTGCAGCAAAAAAATTGTACTTGCAACAACAGACTCATAAAAGATCTGCACATTAACCTGAGTTTCCTCAGGAAGTAGAGTGTGCTCTGTCATTTCCTGTAAACAACCTTGGTGTTACAGTTACAGTCCAGTCTATTGTCAAGGTGAACGCCAAGGTATTTGTATGTATCCACCTCTTCCACCTCTTCTCCTAGAATGTTAATGGAATCAACAGCAGTCCTTGTTCTCCTGGTTTTGGTCATGTTCAGGAGTAGGTGGTTCCAGGTCCCTGTACTCTGACTCCTGTCCACCTTTGATACACTCAACTAATACAGAGTCATCCAAGAATTTCTGCAGATAACAGGACTCCGAGTTGTACTGAAAGGCTGAGGTGTATAATGTGAACAAAAGAGGTGACAGGAGAGCCCCCTGTAGTGCTCCTATGCTGCGCATCACTGTGTCAGACATGCAGTTTTGCAGACTGCGGTCTGTCTGTCAGGTAATCAGTAATCCAGCAGATGGTGGAAGTGTCTACCTGCATCCCGTGAAGCTTCTCACTCAGTAGCGGGGACGGATTGTGTTGGAGGCCCTTGAGAAGTCAAAAAACATAATCCTCACAGTGCTTCCTTCTCAGTCTAGATGTGAGCGAGCACGCTGCAGCAGGTAGATAATGGTCTCGTCAACTCCAACCTACAAGGTGAACTGTAGTCTACATGATGCCCTGGCACCAAAAGTGAAAAAACACCAGGAGAACCAGTAGAAAATGTTTAAACAGCACAATATCTATCTCCAGGGACAACTTAACAAAATTAGGTAAAAAATTAAGTAAGATCAAGGTGATTGGATGCACACAACACACACAGAAAATTACGCAAGCTGCTGCAACAGGTTGCCACTCGAGTGGCGCCATCTTGCAATTTACGAATGAATGCCATCCAATAGTTCAATCAGGAGGGAGTTAATTGAAAGAGAGGCTTAAAGAGTTAAAGAGAAATAAATTAATTTGACATAGTGTGCACACTAGGAAAAGTTGAAGAAATCTGAATTATTAGTCATACAGGAATATCCCCCCGACGGAGTCTAGACGCTGGTGGTGGTGGTGGAGTGAGGATAAATAGCTGAAGATCTGTATGGATGTGATGTGGAGTGGGACCTCTGATGAGCTCAGTGGAAGGACACATGGACGCTGGTTCTGATGAAACCAGAAGTGAATGGGTGGAGGAGGATTGCAACTATCTGACACTGAAATGACAGCTGACAGCAGCAGAGAAAGGAACAGATTGACAGAAACTAGATGATAGGCTCACAGAGGCCAAGGCAAAATCTGATTGTTTTAACTTAAAGCGTGAACGCACTCAGTCTGACTGAGTTGAAAGCGGGAAAAGCAAGAAAGAGAGAGAGAGAGATAACGTAAACAAATTAAGTAAACATGAAGATAGTCTTCCTGATTGAACTTTTGCTAAGCTTCATTTGTTAAGATATTTCAGTCTGGACAACCCACAGATCCCACTGCCACACGACCACAAAGCGCAGGACTTCACATCTGGGAGTGGGTTTCACATCCTGAGCCCTGCATGTGTTTAGGTTTGGTTATGCACTTTCTTGTCCTTGTTTAAACTCCCAGAGCAGCATTTAGAACAAGCTCACAGTTTTGTTGGGAGACCTGAAAGAAGAGTAATGTAGCCTGTTGGTGATAAAAGCATGTATTACATTTTCAGTGTTCGCTGGAGTGAGAAATGGTCTGAACCTTGCCATATTTCTAAGATGAGAGAAAGCAATTTTGGATAGAGTTCTGATGGGGTGTTCAAACTTAAGGTCATAGAGCAGACTAACCACTAATGCTGACCTTACACTGGATGATATCTGAAGCAATTTCACCGCTTCATACAATTTTCCAAGCTGGAGTTAAAATCATTGCTGCATTCTTCCCTCCCACACTTGTAGGGTTTAAGACGCAGTCGAAGCTTTTCTGGTACAGGGAGGCATATTAAAACTTTTTTCTTGCACAAAAGGTGTGTTATGATCACTAACAATGCCATAGTTTCAACAGCCAGTGGGAGTGGTGTCACTGGCTGACATCAGCACACATGTACTGACTGTAATAAATATGGAAGTGATGATATTACACGGTATCTATGACTGCAGACACTCAAGTTCAAAGACCTTTCAGCTTAAAAGTAATACACATTAAACATAAACAAAAATGTTAACTTTTTGTTTATGTTAACTTGGCTCTTCTCCATAGAGGAAGCAAGTCAAATGAGGGTGCTACTGAGCTAGCCTTGCACAGATCCACACCACCTGAGCACCCTAAACACTGGGAGTAAAGGATCAATTGTTATAATTTCAAAGACGCAATTTAAAAGACTGCAGTTCTCAAATCACAAGAGTCTAGAGTCTAGAGTTCTAGTCTCTAGAAACTGTGTACATTGGTGGTACAAACTTATCTTGCTTAATACAACATAGACAACAAATACAGCCCTGTAGTTATGCTTATTAAAAATAAATAAATAAATAAATTGTAATGACAACATTTTGAAAAAAAATCACAATTTGATATTTTCAAATTGTGATTTCTGATTACACACATACACAAGTTTTTTTCCAACCATGGCTGAAAGAATAGCAAATAGTTCAGACAACATGATTTCACTTGCCAAATTCCTACAGTATCTTATTTCTGTGTTCGTAGAAATATCAACAATTGTGATAATTATGGGAAATTCTGATTGATACTTCTGTCCACCTTCAGATACATGAAATACAAAAGCATTACACTCCTACTTTTGGGCCGTACGTCTGTTGGACTACACATGACTTCACTGCGATGCTCATGCTGCATGCCTGCTGAATGTCCATTAAGCCACTTAATTGTTAACTGGTAAGCCATTAGACATAACAACTTTATAAGCCATCAGTACATCGAGGCTCATTAGTGTGAGTTTGCTTTCAAATCTTTATGTAAAAATTGAAAAAAGAAATGACCTAGCCAAAATTTATTCTAAAAGACATTATGATCAGAATCCACTGTTGTATGCATGAATATGTTATTATTAGTGTCATTTTTATAAGTGAGCCATTGCTATTTTAAAGACTTTTTTCTTTTTTACCCTGATCAGAGTAAATCCTCGTGGAAAAAGTGAGTACTGGGAGTTTTTGTAACCTTTATTGCATGGATATGGTAAGATTTACACACTTCAGATAGAGCGTTGACACAGCAGACTCCCGCAACCCTCCACCCTTTTATACACACACACACATTCAAACAGTGATCTTATAAAACCAGTGATTTTCTAAAACCAAAGCTTTGCAGGTCGTTACCCTAATTGTCAAAGCTGTAGGCCTGTTCTGTATGTCACTGTAATAACTCCAGTACATTATCATTTGGTGCCACCATGGGCACCGACTAATAAGCACCCATAAACACTCTCATCATAATGCATGTGGAACCCCAGTCCAATCCTTATTGAAAATGAACAGGGATCTGATCTGGGATTCGGAGGCCTAATTCATCCCTTTAGTGGCGATGAGCCTCCACTGGCTAGCTGGGGGAGCATCATTTATGCTAACAGGGCCTGTGGAGATGCAGCCAAAAAAGAGGGGAAAATACCATTAACATAATGCTTCATCTACATACCAAGCCACACAAACATACACACACACACACACACACACACACACACACACACACACATGCATATACTTTGTGGTAGTTTAGGAGTGGTGGCATTTAGTCTTACCACACACACGCACATGCACCCATGCATACATGGATTTATATGGATTTATATATACTCCAAACTTACGTATGAATACATACATGTACATACAAACATAGAACGCAGGTTTAGGCTTTGTGTGCATGTGTGTATGCGTGTGTGTGTGAGTGTGCACATAGATAAAAATCCATACACGCGCACACACACACACTCATCCACAGTCATTGTGAGTCATTGTGAGTAGAGCAGATAGTGGTGGGGGTTGGATTGGGGTTCAGTCCCAGCTCTTTGTTTGATGCCTGTATGGCTGTGGCTCCTTTTAATGAGCTCTAATGGCAGTCCAGAAGGATTCTAATTAATCTGCACACACACAAAAGGCCTATCTCGTCCTCTGTCTCTCTCCCTCTCTCTCTGCTGACCTCTCTCTCTCTCTCTCTCTCTCTCTCTCTCTCTCTCTCCTCATCCCCCTCCTACCTCCATGCACTCCATCTCCAGCTTTCGAGAACCCTCCCTTTCATCCTTCCTTTCTCCCTTCCCTCCCCAATCTGTGGTAGATATTAAAACCAAGGCATGTATGTGACAGGAGGTGAAGGCCATAAGGGGAAAAAATGGATGATTTAATTGCACCAAAGATGGCTATTATTATGAGATTGCAAAAGCTTTTTCCAACAGCAGCAGCAGCCAGGAGTCATCCAAGGCTCCCCGCCACCCCCCACCCCCCACTCTTAAGTGCCCAATGTTCAGCTAGCAAAGGTCGTGCCACTGTTGTCACCAGTCCCCAAATGAAGACACTAATGAAAGGTTTGACGTTCGCTCTATGGCCCAGTAGCTCCATAAAGATTCCCCCTTTTACTGGTGAATCACATTTCTCTTTCATCCTTATTAGCCTAGCTTTGAGCTAAGCTCTTGAATAACCAAGAGGCTGACATTAACAATCAGAAGGATCATTCTGACTGCAGTGACTCAAACAATTCTCTGATTTATTGAATATAAAAGATGAACTACAATAACAACCCCAGCATAAATCTTAATAACAGTAGATGTATGATATTTTAAACATCATTAACACGTTAAAGAATAATTCTGGCCATAGTAATTGCTAAGATGTGGGAACATGGCTACATCACTAAGAAGAAATCACAGGTTAGCCAACTTGTTTGGAAGAGAAAACAAAGGTGAACACTAAAATCTTTATCCAAACTGTCTGTTGTGTGCATGCACACAGTTTTAAGCAACTACTTTGGTGAGAAAAATATTATCACAACCTATAGCAAAAATGGCCAAAACTAACAACTAGGACTAAGAGTCTACAGCCATACTAACATGTCTTTGAGGCTGTACTTAGACACAGCTATCCTTTAATCCAATTGCTAATTTCAGCACGGCAACTTGGTCACAATTACAAAGTCAAAATGCTGATATTTTAGTTGGTATAATGTTAACCATGGTCACCATTGTATGACATCATCCCCTGGGGGGAACACGAATGGCTGTACAAAATGGCAAGCCATCCAGTAGTTGTCGATGGGCCGACTGATCATCATATCCATCCCTAAAGCCACGCTGCTAGAATGGCTAAAAACTTCACTAAAAAAAGAAAGAAAACGTTGCCAGTCAAAGCTAGGACAAACCTAATTCATTTTTGTCATTATTACATAGCACATTGCCTTACCCATGATTTTACATACTATACCCGTATATATATAATAAAAACTGATTAATATAAAATTTAGCATTTCAATCAAAATATATTATGGTATCAGCCTTCAAAAACATAATTCAAACCCTGGAGGACACACACACTCACACACAGACTTCACTGAATTGCCTTCCTGGAACGTCTCCCTCTCTTCCTATGGGACATCTCCCCTCCACAGTTCAGTCTCTCAGCTGCTGCTGCCATTGAGCCAGGCTGGTTCACGTGGGGTAATACAGGAACCTCATCTTGGGAATGTTAACTGAAGAGTGGAGGACTGGAGGGAGACATGGGTTCATATATTCTTACCATTGATGATAAACAGACCTTTATAGTGGTTTAACAGGTGGTGGTGGTGGCTGTTCAGGTTTGATGATGCTTGTTTTAATATTTTTCTGGCCCCTAGTGGAAAAAAATCAAATAATACAGCTTTAACATGTTTCATATTCTTTTATCTAATTTGTAACATCACTATAATATTGTAAAATCTTTGTGTAGCCTATTAACTCATTATATATATACACCGATCAGCCATAACATTATGACCACTGACTGGTCATAATGGAGGAACATTGATTATCTCGTTACAATGGCACCTGTCAGATATATACAGTATATATATATACTGTATATATATACTGTGTTTATATGTATATATATATATATATATATATATACTGTATATACATATACATACATACATACTGTACATACATATATACATATATATGTATATATAGATTCACACATACGTATATATACACTCACACACACATATACACACACACACATATATATGTATGTGTGTGTGAGTGTATACACATATACAGTATATATATATGTATGTGTGTATCTATATATACATATATAATATATGTATATGTATGTACAGTATGTTTGTATGTATGTATATGTATATAAAGTATATACATATATATATATACATATAAACACAGTATGTATATATATGTGTGTATATATACATATATATATATATATATATATATATATATATATACATACACACACACATATATATATATATATCTGACAGGTGCCATTGTAACGAGATAATCAATGTTCCTCCATTATGACCAGTCAGTGGTCATAATGTTATGGCTGATCGGTGTATATCACTTAGTATTGTATTTATACCTTGTGAATTTATCAAACTTTATCTCTTTTTTTATATATTATATCATATATAAACTGAGTTCATAGTTCAATCAGCTACTATTATACAGTGGGAACCTTTTAATTCATATAGCTTTGTATTCTCACATCTTTGACTTCACTCGGCCTGTTTAAATCTCAGTGAATCTTTTGTGTAGAGTTCAACTTTGGTGAACTTTGATATACCGCTGACCAATAGCAAACCATGTTGACAGTGCTGACCTCCATAATACACAAAACTAAAACTACTACCAGTGTTGCACCATCCCACTTTGATACATCCCTTCTCTGCTGCCAGTTAGCATGCCAGCTAGCTTGGAGATCTGTTATGGCAAGCTAGTGCTACCCTGTTCCCAGGTTCCCAGCAAGATACTGGTCAGCAACAATAGCTTACTGCAAGTTGGGCTAGCACTTTAAATAAAAGCTCCCGATAAAGGCTGGGTAAAAAACCATCATGGCTCATATGGTAAATTCAGTATAATGTTGCTTTCCACCACACTAATTTCATCAGTACAACACCAGTGTCATGTCATACTCACCACTCTGATGCTCTAACTTTCTTATTTTAACATACTGTTTCCATTCTCTAATTAATTCTAGTCATTTCTGCTTTGCCGTTTTTTTGATTGCTGTTGAACTACCATTAATGAAAATCAACACTTGCTGCACATTTCACATTAAATCTACCACTGGGGGGGTTTCAATACTACACTTCCCTTGCAGGAAATAGCTAAAAAAAAACAACTAAACTAAACTATTTTTAAATGACAAAGAAGAATTACTGGAAAGACTTAGTGAGTGAAAACAGTATTACTTTTAGGGCAGCAGAGTGGTGAGTATGGCATTACTGTTGTTGTATAATAATGCAGTGGAATGTACATTACCCTGAATTTAAACAAATCAATGAATCAGCAGCAAACCAGATCAGAATAAATTATGAAAGAAATGTAAAAAATGATGTATTTAATAAGCCTGTTTCAAATAAATACTTGGTTCTCTCTTCAGTTGGAACAATAAATATAACAATATAAGAATTTCATTTTGAGACATTTTTTGTGCACCGCCTGTTGCTTGGTGGACAGTCATGATGGTACTACATGGTGGTCAATGGGATATTTACCACAATTGTAAAACCTCAAGAATTCTCCTTCAGATAGACATGATGTCCTAAAAATGTCAGACAAGTATTTTCATTCATTCATGCGCCACAGATGTTGCTTATAACTCTAGCAAGGTCAGTTTAAAGACAGATAGAAGATTGACTGTCACATCGCCCACCCCATCACCCCTTCACCCTGCCAGCTTTATGTCTGTGTCTCCTTGGTTCTCTCTGTTTTCAGGTATCACAGGAAGCTGTGGTGAGTGACTGAGTGACTTGGCATTTCAGCCAGTGATGATGTGCTCCCTCTTTCTGCAAGGGCAAAGGACAGGACAACACTGATTATGCATACCGATCTCCCTCAAATACTAAAAGGCATGTGTCTCTGACTACTGGTTCTTACAGCAGACTGACTGGCTGAAAGCAATCACCAAAAAATAATTGTCCAATATAGTACACAGAATACTATTCCTGCCACAATATACTGTTGAAACATTAAAATATACCTATTTTCTTACTGGGTTGTGCGGTTGGAATAAAAAAATGCAAAATCTAGCAGTTTCAAGTAGGAAAAACTCCTCCAGCTGTTGAAGTAGTGGTGTCGTGTCAGATGGTGTGTATACTATGCACTGCACAACTACTTTCATGATGAATGGGTCTATCACAGAGCCAAAACCAGAAATCAGCATCAATGTGAGTTCATGTGCATTGTTGTGTGTTTGTATATGTGCTGTTGGAAGATGTGTGTGTGCGTGTGCGCGCATGTGTGTGTGTGTGTGTGTGTGTGTGTGTGTGTGTGTGTGTATGTGTGTGTGTGTCCTACAGTGGGCATAAGACAGTAGTCTTAACACCAGACAGATTAGAAAACCGATTTCCTGGAGATGCTGACACATACACAAAGACTTTTCTTCTTTTTCCTTCAGTCATTACACATCAGTCTGAGCTTTCTGTTATTTGTGTGGAAGCAGAGGCTGGCGGCCTGCACAGAGTCAAGGCTTATTAGGGGGTTCAGCTTCTGGTAAACAATGTAGCCGGAGCTCAGAGGGAGAATGCTGTACCTTTGAACTAAGCCTGGGGAGATGGCAAAGCTGCAAAGCAGAGGAAACACCTCTGTTCTTCTTGGGTGACTGTATGTTATGTGACTGAATACTGAAGGCTGCAGGGACAGGAGCACTCTGATGTGAGGTGGTCTAGCTGCTATTACCTGGAGTCTGGGGACTCCTGGGGGCTGTTGAGGAGGGTCAGGGGCTCCCCAACAAAATGGAAAAGAGTTTAATATTAGCCTAATTTAACGGACTAGAATATATTTAAATTCAAGAATGTTGCATACACTTTGTACACTATGTTTAGTTAGGTTGAACGTGACAACACTGTACAAAAATTAAAGATTAATTTATAGTTAATTTATAGTTCCATACAATGGTTATTGTGTAAGTATAGGGAAATACATATACAAACCCAATTTCAATACTAACATATTGATGATTTGTAAAGAAAACTACATATCAAGAACCAACTAACTAAAGGCTTTGTTAAAAGCTCAAAATGTAAAGCCTTGGTAGATCTTAAAACAGTAGAGATCATATATTAAATTGTGTTGTAATTCTAATACAAATGTTACAAACTTATTTCATGAGCAAATATTAAAATAGTATGATCAGGATGGTCTATCATCATTTGTATGGTAAGAGTAACACACTCAAAGTTCTTCGTTCCATTTATCCATCAATCCAGCGTGGCCGGCAGAGATCATATGAGTGAATCATAACAACAACAGTGGAGACGCGCCTCCAGGGAAACTAAGGAGAAAACATTGAGGAAAACGGAGCAAAGACTACATCTGCACTTTTCTCCCTTGTACCATGGGCCCGCTGTAGTTTGCATAGCGGCAAACAGATCCACAGATGATGCGTCTCCCAGGTTCTGCACACTAATCTCTCTCACCTTGACAGCCAGAAAGGGGGGTTATGTGAGACTGCTGTTCATCGATCACTGTTCAGCTTTCAATACCACAGTCCCCATCAGACTTGCTGATAAGCTGATTGAACTGGAACTGAACACCCCCCCTGGCCTGGTTCAGCTCCAATTCCATCATTAAGTTTGCTGATGACACCGTGATGGTGGGCCTGATCTCCGACAACGATGGGAAGGCCTACCTAGAGGAAGTGACTGACCTGTCACTCTGGTGCCAGGATAACAGCCATCTCATGAATGTCACCAAAACCAAGGAGCTGATTGTGGACTTTAGGAGAGCACAACAACAGAGGACGACCACCCCATTGAGGATCAATGGGACTACTGTGGAGAGGGTGAGCAGCTTCAAATACCTGGGAGTCCACATCACAGAGGATCTGACATGGACAGCACAAACAGGCACTCTAGTGAGAAAGACAAGACAGCACCTTTACCACCTCAGGCAGTTGAGGAAATTCAGAGTCTCTCTGAGGATCCTTCAGTCCTTCTACTCTGGAGCTGTAGACAGCATCCTGTCAGGAGAGCTCTGCAGAGAGTGGAACTACACTCCCCTCCCTGCAGGACGTATAAAGCAAGAGGTGCAGAACCAGAGCCTGTAGGCTCATGAAGGATCCTCACCACCCCAACAATGGACTGTTCCAGTTATTCTACATACTCATCATCTCATGCACACACACCTGACTTGAAATATATTTCTTTTCTAATTTTCATATTTTTTTATATATTAAAAACATAAATATAAATATATTAATATTATTGTAAATATTGTACGTTCTTTTGTATTGTTGTGGTTGCTTTTTGTTCTCCGTTCTGCGCTATCTCTGTGGGCATTGCCATTTTTTATTTCAATTTAATTCTTTAATAATTGCCTTTTTATTTTTAAAAGTGTATATATTTATTTTTTGCCTAATTGTTTGTGTAATTACTTACCGACCAAAATTAATTTCAATGTCAGTTTCAACTATTATTCCCCCATTTACTGTAAAGGTGTTTACACAATTCAGTACAAATCAACATGACAAAACTTGCTTTTTTAAGCTCATAGTGCAACAGGATGGACAGAAGAACATCCAACACAGCAAACTAATAAAACCATCATCATCAAAATTATATATTGACAATACACAAAATAGCATAAAATATATACAGAGAAGACCCCAGAGCTACAAGATTTTTCACACCAAACAAATAACTCGACATACTGTATGTGTATAATGACAGATTTTGTCATTCATACATCAGTAGGACGATGTGTTGTTGTCTCAACGCAAAAGTGTTTATAGCTGTTCTGAATGGCGACACTCACACACACAGGGCAGGCAGTTTTGTAAAGTTACAAAAATTGTCAGAAGCAGCCTCCCCCTACTTCTAATGTCAGTAAGGAGGTTTCACATGCTGTTAGACAATCTGACAAGCATTCCTTTGAAGCATATCGAGGCTGGCATTTCATTTGGCACATGCTTTTGTCCAAAACGACTGGAAGTGCTTTCACCCTCCGTAGGAACAAGAGAACATGGTTTTCAGTCTGTGGTGGAAGATGGGCAGTGACTCTGCTGTCCTGACTTCAGTGGACAGTTCATTCCACCACTGCAGGGCCAGAACAGAGAAGAGCCTTGACCAAGATGAACGACCACACCTCAAAACGACGGGGCTGCCAATCGCCCAGAGGCAGAGAGAGGCAATGGTTGCGAGTGTAAGGCAACCGAGAGCTTGGCTTGAATAGAATAAGAATAAGAATACATAAACACAAAATTCAGCTCAAAGTGCTTAACAAATTAAAAAAAAAAAATTGGGCAATTTAAACAACAGTTAAAATATTAAAATATATTCCAAAACATCAGGAAGGAAGTAAAATAATAAACTGTTAAAAAAGTATAAATAAAATCTAAAAGATAATTAACGTAAAACAGTGATAATGAC
The DNA here is from genome assembly GCA_008360985.2 of Macquaria ambigua. Taxonomy (NCBI): domain Eukaryota; kingdom Metazoa; phylum Chordata; class Actinopteri; order Centrarchiformes; family Percichthyidae; genus Macquaria; species Macquaria ambigua. The sequence goes on along the minus strand of VMKM01001696.1, from coordinate 74,607 downwards.
TGTATTTATAACAGCAACAACAGCAATTATCATTACCATAATCAGTCATCATCATATTAATAAATACCATACCATCTAAGGTATGGGATGGTACATAATTAAGAAGTGGCAATAGAATAGAAATAACAGATTCTAGACAAAAGCAAGGCTAAAAAAGGCAAGGTTTTAACAGTCTCAGGCCTTAGCTGATGTCTTCAGATTCAGAGGCAGAAAATTCCACAGTGTGGGTCCAGAGCAAGAGAAAAAAGATTCATTTCAATTCAATTCAGTTTTATTTATATAGCGCCATATCATAACAAAGTTATCTCAGGGCACTTTTTCGTATAGAGCAGGTCTAGACCGACTCTTTATATTTACAGAGACCCAACAGTTCCCACCATGAGCAAGCACTAGGCGACAGTGGCAAGGAAAAACTCAGGTAGAAACCTCGAGCAGAAACAGGCTCTGGGTGGGCGGTCATCTGCCTCGACCGGTTGGGTTGAAGGGGGAGGGGGGGAGCAGGAGAGAGAGAGCAGGAGGAAAGAGAACATACAGCAGCACAGTACAGTTCCACACAGAGATGTAAAGTAATAGTTGTGGTAATGGTATTGATGTTAATATTAATAGAAATAATACTAATAGCAATATTATAATAGTAATACTAATAATAAGAACAAAAGCAGTAATGGCAGCAGTGGGTGTAGAGCAGGAACACGGGGGCAGCAGGTGGCTGCAACCATAGATCCAGACTCTACAGCTCCGGAGGCAGAAACACCTGCAGAAAGCAACAGAAGGAGAGAGAGAGAGAGGAGAGAAAGCACACAACTACGGGAAGAAGTTGAATTAGTAACAAGCATTGATGGGATATGAGTGCGTAATATGAGTGTATGTCATTGTCTGCTGCTTCCTATGTAGGAAGGAGCAAGAAAGGAGCAGTTTCCTTTACTGCCCTGTAGACCAGCACCAGAGTCTTCAACTGGGTGCGAGCAGCAACAACCCTAGACTTTAGTGGGGCAAAACCAAAAGATCTTCTAATATCAACCCCTGAAAATTAGGCCCAGTTGGAGAATGTATGAATGAACACTTGTCTGACTAGGTGTCTTGTATGACTCAGTATGTACTGCAGTCTGTAGTTTGTGCACGTGGACTGTTTGTACATGGACTGTTTGCATCCCTCTGAAGACACACTGCCTCTGGCTGCTGAGTGACTGGGGTTTATATAATGTAATTGTTTTTGCTGAATGCATACAAAATGAGCTGTGCTGTGTGTGAATGTGGGCATAGACAAAGACTTAGCATGACAATGTGATACAGTATGTAGGTGTGTTGGTACATGAATATTTATCTACATCCAGCTACATACTGTTTGCTGTAATCATTTGTCTGGCCTGTGTATGACTTTGTGTATATCACGCCTCCCATTTATACAGTATGTCACTCATCAGCTAATGCTAAGACACATATATGGAACAATGTGTGTTCATACCATTAAAGGGCTAGGAGTGATCAGTGGCTATGTAAACTTGTGACTGCAGGGTTGTGGGTTTGAATCTTGGGACTGGCAAGAAAAATAGAAATGCTCTCTCGCATAGAGGTGCACTCAGAGATAAAACAAGTATGCTTCTCAAAATCTCAGTGTCCAGTAAAGTGATACTGTAGGTCTAACTAAGCACAGACTGGAAGCAAGGGGAATCATTTAGCCTCTGTCAAACGTAAAAAAACCCCAGGTGATGAACAAACCCAGGTGAGTGTTTGAGGAATGGAGTTGTTGAAAGGTGTATTTTCCTCTGATGAGGTTGTGTTTCAGAGATGATATTAATCATCTCATCTGACTGTGCATTTGACAGCAAACAATAATGTTCCTCAAAATGTTGAGCACTCCTGTGGTGCTGAACCCCATGCTAATCATCAGCCAACAGTTTTTAATTCCATTGCTTGGTAACAATATTTAGGAAATCATGAAATTAATTCCAAGCAGTATTTACCAAATGCAATGGTTAAGTATATATTATATACCATTAAAGGCCATGGCCGTATATGTAAATTACATTTAATATATATATATATTAATACTGATAAATTAGGTATGCATATTTAACATCCATCATCCATCCATCCAGCAGGTGCATTCAAACCAATGACCTTCTTGCTGTGAGGCTACAGTGCTGGTCACAGCACAACAAATATCCAAACATGCAGAGTGTCTTGCATGTACTGCATTAAATTGGCTTTATATTTTTGACTAAATAATTTAATGAAACAGGTAATATTTACTTTTTCATACCTTCTTTTTTATTTAAATACTGCTGCTTCCTAAAGACAGATTGATTTTTCTTTACCTCTGAATAATAGAAATCATATCTTTGATGCAAAGATTAAGTAATGTATACGCATATTTTTACACTATACATATATACATATATGAACATATGAACAAATATGTATTTGACATGTATGTGATGTTAATATTCATAGTTTATATGTTGAATGTATGGGTTTATATTATACAATTATAATTATACAATATAAAAATCTGTGTGAAAAACTGATTCTAGATTGAAATGTCTAAACATATATAGTGCATTATTTAATATATGTTCATATATGTTTAAATATCAGATTTTCACATGGGGAAACATTCGTTTTGACGAAGCAACAAAGACAACAAAAAACAATTGTAAAAATCAACAACAAACCAATTGTACAAAATGTGGAACAATATTAAATAATTTCATAAAGTGGCTACATAAATGTTACCAATCACCACCAAACATGACTAGAACGTATTAACGCACCTGGACACATCATCAGCGATGTTTCCTGGGGTGGGGACACCCTTGCTTGGCAGCCCAGCCAGGGTTTATCAAGCCCCGGCTTGTGTCCTGGTAGCACTACCGCACCCACGGCTCTCTCCTAATCCACAGCCGCCTCAGTGACAGCCCTTTGCTTGCTGGCCCCTGTGATGCCTAGTGAGTTGTAGGCCCTGCACGAGGACTGGCCTGCAAAGACTCAACATTCCACCTCGATGGGATCACACCTCGCTTGCCACCCGTCGCTGGGGTATTGCTTCTCCAGCTCAGCTTACTTTCCCTGTCGTTGCAAGCAGGCTGGTAGAGGTGGTGCTGGCAGCTAGTGGTGACTTCTCCCCAGCCCTGACGGAAGCAATGGTCTTCTTTGTTGGCCAGAGGCACTTGCAGTGGCTGATCCCATTGCACATGGTGTCCGCTATCACCTTCAGAACTTGGTGATGGCACCAGTGGTAATGCCCCTCAACCAGGGCTTTCAAACAGCCTGGATCAAGAATCTGATTTGATGGGGCTCAGCTTTCCACAGATCAGCCCACGAGACCAAGCTTGTGTTCCACTGCTTGCTCCAATCTGGTCCAGGCTCACTGTTGCCACATTCCAACCATTCTGCTGGCTCACTCCTCCTCAACTGATGCACACACATCCTCTTGGATCAGCGCCCTCCTGACCTTTCCCTATGTCTTGTCGTAGTGTGGTGTTGTGTTGCGACCCAGGCCAGCCCTTACACAAGTAGTGAAGTGAAGTGGAATTTATCGATGGTCTTTCCTTTTTTCAGGACTGGGGATGGTCTTGAATGGCTCAAAGCTCATGCGAGCCTAGGTTATCAGCTCCTCCAGCCCCTTCAGGATCCACCTGCACCCTAAGACAGATGTAGTTGTTACAGTCAGGTCATCCATGAAGGCCCTGATGGGTGGCTGTCAGATACCAGAGTTGGTAAGAGGTCCTCTGCGTTCAACCACAACAGACTTCACTAGCATGTTCATGTCTAGAGCAAAAAGGATCACTCAAAAAGTACATCCAGTAATGACCCAACCTCCAGATCACCGTTATGATCCTCCAGAGCCTATGGACTAGCCTCAGTTCTTATATACCTTATAGGTTATGCCACTTGGTCCTGGGGCTGAGCTTGACCTTGCCTTGCAGATCTTGTTCCCTGGTTGCATCACTGAAGCTGTCTCTGAGGTGCTGGTTGACGCTTTAGAGCAGGAATGGCTCCTGAGCGCGGTGACACACATTTCATCTTGGCTTGGTGGAGCCACATGGGTTCTTGCAAACTCTGAGCTGCATTCTGAACTCGTTGTCGTTTTTCTGTTGCTATATGTCATCGTCCTTGGGTCTGTCCAGATCACTGGGGGTACCTATGCAAAGATTTCTTTTTGTGAAATTGTAGAAACATGTCTTTCTAGAACTCAGACATATTAAGTGGGGGGTCTGGGGGTAAAGACTTTTTGAACATCAAACACTTCATTTCCTGCATTCTGGTGAATTTTTATGCACCAATTTGTGCCTTTTCTGCATCAATTTGTGGTGGAAATGTTTTTATTTATCTAAAGGAAAACACAAAATCCAGTGTCTGTTTTCAAAATAAGGTGTTAACACAGAGCATATATGAAATACATACGAATAAAAAAGATTAATTGGATTATATTCACAGGAAGTATAAAACATGTTACCTGTGTACCTTATAAATTAAAAAAAATCCCACTAAATTGTGAGGGAAATTACTTTATTCTTGATTTTGGGTTGCTGGAAAAAAAACATTCTGTTAATGAGCCATTAAGGATAACATAGAGACTCAAAATCAAGCATTTTTCTTTCCATGACCAGTCCATGCATCAGATGCACCCTCAGATTCACCCACTCTCCTGAATGTTTCATGTGTTCATTCCTCTGGCACACCTTTCGACCTCATCCAATCCGGTGACTGGTCCACTTGTTTTGAATCTGCTGCTGTCCTACCCAATCCCTGCCAGTCACACCCATATTTAAAACCCATTTTGTTGCAGAAGGATCGTTTCCATTTCTTTTGATTGCAGAGTGACAGACTATCTTTGTATTTGTGAGTTATCTGTACTATTGTATTTATCCTTTTTGTATTCTCTCTATAGGTCATGGAAGTGAACCTGTGCTTGAGAAGATAATAGAAAAAATACGACAAAGAGGGTCAGAAACAAAGAGGAACATACACAAAAACACAACATGGAACAACCTGGTGTAAAGTACGGATGAAAGAATTCTTTAATATGACACAGGAAAAATGCCGTATGTGAGAGCATGTAGGGTTATTACTCCAAAATATATCTGTATTACTTAGATTAAGAATACTGTATATTCCCCATTGTGTTTTCAGAAAACATCAATCTCCATCAACAAAGCTATAACAGTATCAGAAATGTGAGATTTTACGTTGTAATTTCTCGAAATTGACACAGTAAAATCCCTTAATTTTGTCTATGCATGTAGACAGAGTATGAGATATATTCTCATATATCATTCACTACAAGAAATTATGGAGCAATGTGTTTTACAGAATCTCAAGTTTCAGAAAGGAAGTCATTTCAAGGTCCAAATGTGGGGCTTTTACTTTGGAAAATCTCTAAATTGATACTGTAAAAATACTTGATTTTTAGTATGTAGTCAGAGGTGTCCTGAACTCAAATATGTCATTCATTGTCAGAAACTATTGAGCAATGTGTTTTTACAGCACCTCAAGTATTTAGAAATGCAGCTATTTTCTTTCACTTTGGAAAATCTCTAAATTGATACAGTAAAAATGCTTGATTTTGAGTCTGTATGTAGTCAGATTATTTTTCTGACAGAAAGCCTTCTGGCCCTGAAGGCAAACTTCTCCCATGTGCTGTTTGAGGTTGCATACTGCCACCACCTACCTTAACGGCGACATTGTTTGTCTGTCTTTTTATCATAAATGCAATGATCGAAAGCCATGGACATGCCCATAGATTTAAATGATACAGTACTGTCATATTGTTGGAGTCTCTACCCATGTTTTTACCTCTAGTGCTGAATTGGGTAATAATCCAAGACTTTTATGGAAATTATATCACAACTGATATACATTTTCTTCCCAACACTGATATAAGCTCTGTTTATCATTACTTATTTCAACCTACTATGTAATAACTCCCCACCACACCCTTCATTTAGAAAGAGCCTGAACACAGCGCCACCTTGACACGATGAGTAAGAAATGATCAGATGAGTTTAACAGAGGAGTCTGTCCGATAGGTCGAGCTTGATGGTTCTCTTTAGGTGGCTGCTGCTCCATTTTGATCACAGCAGGCACAGTCTTAATCAGTGCTTGTTACAATGCTGCCATTTCTGTCTAATGATCATCTAGTAATATACTGTACATACTGTGGTTGAGGAAGCTGTGGTACATGACAGCTACGAAGCAGTCCGACTAATAAAACAGGCCTACTCATTTTATAAGCATTTTGCAGTATTGCACCATTTTTAGGGATTTTTAGGAACAGTTTATAGATTGACAAACCCACTCTGCTTAAGACTACAGTGAAGCCAGTTTTTTGTGTTTTCCTACACCTAAGACATACTCTTAACTCAGTAAGAGTGCTTTCTACCAGTGTAACACATTTCTAAAAAGTAAGTAGGGCTAAAATAAATGATTAATATTGTTCGACCTATCTTTGTTATGCATATTTTATACATGAATAATGATACACATCGTTTAGAACTTTTATTGAAATAACAGATGTAGTCCTTGACGTAACTTTTGTTTGTTTATTTTACTCAAATTTGATTGCTTTGATTGTTATTCCAGAACAAACAGAAAAATAGTGTCAATGAGGTATACAGCACATTTATCCAACTTAAAATATCTCACTTTTAATAGTGTCTTTGTGATGGATTTTATAAGCAGTCAGTTTTTCCCATTTTTCATTAAACTCTGATTGTTGAATTCTCAGAACATGTGTGAGTCATATATCTCATATATATCTCATGTACATCTCTTCAACAATGTCCAGCCAGTGTCTCAGAGTACACAGGTCCCGCACTATTTCCTCGTGATTGCCTTCTTGGTCACCGCTAGTAGAACTTTCACAAGATATTGGTCCTCATGTTGTATATGTTCCCATGTCAGGTTAAATATACACATCTTGGGTAATTGATAATCTAATATCAATTTCAACTCAAGGTTAAAAAGGAAATAATACCATGGTATCAACAAACATACTGTATATGCGAATCAAATGAATATATAAAAAGAATATATTAAATTGATTAAAATAAATAAATGAAAATAAAGCATTTAAAAAACTTATGCAAACATATGCAGTAAACAGTACATACATAAATACACATAACTTTGTATCAGCAAATACTGTACATAGTGTGGAGACTTCAAAGTAGACCCAAAAGAGTCAAGCCATACTCTGACAGAAGTTTTCCTCTTACAACTTCGTTCATCATCTGCAAGTATACTATTTACCTCTAATTCCCATCTATGTTTCTACATCTAAAATACTGACTGTTGTCCGTAGAGGTATCCTATTATAAATACATATTATCTTTCATATTTTGCTTTCAACTAACTCTATCCAGTATTGTAACTGATTAGATGGTGATACTTAAATCATGTCCCATTCTTTATGTGTTGTCAGATAATGTGAAGATATCAATAAAAATCACTTCAGGCTGTTACCTTCAAACTGTTCATTAACAGTGATCATGTCCTTCTGTGCCTATCTGCGAAAATGTAGCAGGAATAAAATGATCTGGAGATCTTATTTTTGTTGCTCTATTTCTACAGTATATCATCCAATCATCCAATACCGATGTTCTTGTCGCGATAGGGTTGTAATGCTAATATATGTGAGGCACATATTGGGGCTGGTGTGGAATCAGTTTTGTTTGCGAGAACAAAAAAAGTGAAAACATGAAAGTGAATTTTTGTTCATTTGTTCAAGGTTCATATTATTTATTTTAAATGTATGGAACAAAAATAACCATGAGTGGTTACCACAATTTAGAGAATGTATTATTCTAGATCTGTTTAGCAGTTATTTGTGTTCACAAATGATGACTTAATGATCCAATGGCCAAAGGCAGTGGTCTTCTATATCTTCTAAAAAAACATGTTACTGAAGAAAACGTGTTCCCAGAACCTTCTGTTCTATTCAGTTTTCCAGTTGAGCTGCTGCTAGCTTGGTGGATGGATGGATGGATTCTACTTTTCTCCTGTGGAGGAAACTTGGCTTAAAGTCTGCCAGTGTGACTAAACACACACGGCCTATACGTCTCAAGAGTCCTCTAATAGACGATAAGAATAGATAGTCATTATATATAATATCTCCTCAACTCCCACATTACATCTTAATAATGCCGCCTTCCTATTACAAATATAATACCAGGGTCTTGATATGAAAGCTAGAGCAACGCTTCACAATAGTCGTGTTGCTCACTGTATCACCTTCCATGGAATTAGGCCTCAGGCAAATGGCTTAACAAGATTAGCTGGCCAACCAATTTAACAAAGGCACAGTAATTGTTTAATGAAGATATTGAATATGCAGGCCATATTGTGTTCCATAAGCTATGACTTAATAACTGTCTGCAGTCCAAATGAGAGCCATCCTTTGCAATACTAACTGTTGTTCCAGGAGATGCAAACTGCTGTCCAGTCAAAGGAATGAAGCAGGCACATTAACAAAGAATCAGCTGTAATTACGGCCTACAGGCTTTTACAGTTACGGCATACATTTTCATTGGAGAATGACTGTGGACACTGAACAAGGTTATAACCTTTGCTTGTTGTTATTTTATCCAAAATCTTTAAATAACTTAAAAATCACATTAAATGGAACTAGAAAATAATATTTCATGTCGTATACCCTTGTGAGTCTCAACTGTGACCTCTGACTCGCCTGAACATCCTCCATGCCATGCAGCCCATGCAGCCGCCGCACACCACTGCAGTCTTGCCGTGGATCCAGCCCAGACAGCTGAGGCAGTGAGGCCCAAGGCAGCGCCAGCAGAGCAGAGCTCTCCATCCACTGCCCGGCAGCATCCTGCTGCTGCCTCGCCCCCCAGTCCAAATCCATTCTTGCCGTTAGCTTAACAGTCCTTCAGAGCTGCTACAACAAGCTAACTGTTGTGTTGGCTAATGCAAGTAGCTAGCTACTGCTATTTGGAAATTATCATTGGGCAAATGCGATGTCAATATTGCATTCTGGTTGTTGATTGGTTAGAGAGGACGTCCTCCGTTGGAGCATCATTTTACGTGTTTTGGCCAGTAATAGATTAGCATAAAAAATGAAGTACATTAAGTACAAATACAAAGTACATAAAAAAAATACAATGAACAGAAAAGAAATAAAAAAAAAGTTTGGTACAATTGCACTTCTTATAGGACAACCCATTAAAGAAACTCAGGCAAATGAAATTTGTGATTTGTAAGTTTGTATTCAACACTATAAAACCAATTTCCCTGACATTTTTTCATGTATTTGCATGTCTGCTTTTCAACCTTAATGTTATTTGCGCAAATCATTTTTTGTTATTTCTAATAGACACTTAAAGTGAGATTCTGCAGGCAGTAATGCATAGTCTACATCATTATGCAATGGTGTTTAATGCATGAAATCAATTTCTTTCTTGGATTAAACCTATAAATATGACCTACCACTTCCGCAAGTTGCTTGGTGAATGGCTGTGATGATGTAGCACATCGCTGCTTTTCAGTGTTCAGAGTTCTCTGTATTTTTATGTGTTGTTCTTTGTCTGCTAATCTTGTTCCACTGCTCATTAGTATTTTATACTTCAAGTGCCCTTTTTTGTTCATTTGCTTACCTTCTAATAATCTGTTTAACTGAATCAACTGAGACGCTTGGTGATTTGTTCACCTTCCCCCTACTGAGTTTCTACAGTATGAATAGGAATGTGGGCAGGGCTGTAACCAGGATTTTAGATACTGAGGTCCTGAGTCCAAGTTCCCCACCCAACTGTTTGTTAATAATTAGTTGGATGTTTCATGCAGTTATATTTCTTGTAAATGTTATTTCCCAACATTATAGTCTAAATGCTGTTTCAAAGTAGTTTCCACAGTGTCATAAATACAATTCTGGTGAAGAAAATTTTTTTCATGTATGTATTTATTTACTTAACATAGTCAAATTTACCCTTACAAATTAGCACATGTGAAATTCACGTTTTCATATGTCAAATATTACATTTCACAAAACCACATTTACCTGTATGTGATTTTAGTGTTAAAAGCTATTATATGTGAAATTGATGTTTTCACATGTGATGTCTTCAGTTTGAGAAAATCTGTCTACATCATGTGAATTCATCACATGTGAAATATCTGTGCAAATGCGTGAATTTTTTCACATGCGAAAGGGTTTCCACATGATAAATTCACATTTGCTCTTTTTGTAAGGCTAAATATACAATATTAAGTCTATAATGTGCTGGAATCAGCCTATAAACTACAAATCATATGTACATTTAAACTATATAATGTAACTCCTAGGATAAAAATACCAAGGACCTGACCTCAGTGTCCTCAATGGTTGCTACAGAAGTGAATGTGGGAAATGTATTTCAGACACTGGTTACCTGTTCTGAAGTATGGGACTTGACAAAATAGACTTTACAGTATGGTTCATACATTAGAACATACAGTTCATTTGCCAGACAAATGAAAAGAGATATTGTAGATGTGAAAAACAACTATATTGTGTTTAATTTCACAATTACAAAATGCAGACAGCACAGGTCTAAAATGAATCCACCAGGATAAACCAGAACTTGTATAAAAAAAATGCAACTGAATTAATTTGATTTTGGGATCCAGCCCAGAATTATCTGAAAGAATTATTTTAGATTTCATATTTAGTCTTAATCTTAAATATTTAAATCTCTCAACTATGAATATTCTAGCAGATGTAAAAACACAATGGGAAAGGTCTTTTCTCCAAATGATTCATAAAAGTTGGATATGAGTGTCCTTGGGAACAACTTGCAAGTTATGTAAAGTGTTTGCTTCTTTAATACTTCTTTGACTTGGATGTGGTTTTATTGGTTATTTTATGTCCTTAAGCATTCACAGAGGAACAAAGCAAAGGCTGAGTGCAACAACCTGGATGAAACCAACAGAGGTAAATAAAGTGTGTATAAAACACATAAAAGCAGTGTTTCCCAGCTCTTTCAGTGCACCCAGAGACGACCTTGACTTTGAAAATACAAGGCAGAGGAGTCAAACCTAGAAATACGTATCCCACTACAACACTAACCACTTCATGGTTTTCTGGCAACATGATGAAACTTCCTCGAAATCTCCTGCAATGTCGGAGTGTCACTCATATTAGTGTGTGTACTGGAGGGCACTGAAGTGTATTGCATGTGCATGTATTTGTCCTGCTCTCCACTGAAACCTACAGTATAACTCCCTGCTGTTAAATTTGGTTAAACTCCATGTTCAACAGGGTCCAAAGCTGCATTCAGGTTACATGTCAAAAATAGTAAATAAAAAGTATTGCACTATTATATCCCCATCGCAGTATGTGTTTAATTATGTCAATACTGGATGAACCCACACCACCCAAAAAATGTAAGGGTGTGGAGGTCACAGTGGTGGAAGGGCGTGTAGGAAGACAGAAACAATATAATGATGCATGCTAATTGTGGAGGCTAACATACCCTCTCAAACTCATTTTCAAACATCCCATGAGTTTGGTGAGACTGTACACCTGTGTGCTCTCTGTACTGAAAACGTCTCTGATATCGGATTTGTGTGAAATAAACATAAATATTCAAGTAAGGACAACTGAGGCTGATTGAGTTATTTTCCTTTTATTCATCAAACTGAAGATTGACAAGTTTTCTTATCAATCTAAATAATCAAAATAAATTCTGTCCTGTCAGTAGGATTATTATGTAAGTGATCAGATTGATTTCCTCATAGTATTTACATATGAGACATTATTGTGCACATAAAAATACCCTAATATGGCTAACTGAGTGCAAACCTTTAAAACACCAAATGCTCTTGAATGCATATTGGCATTGCAGTATAATAACATTTCAGTAGTTCAGTATAACAATCTTCCAGATATTATAATACTGCTGTATATGAATCTCTGTGGTACTCTATTGTTTTGCCCCACAGAGAAGAATTATACTCAGCCAAGCTAGCTGGTTGCTTCATATTGTATATATCATAGCGTACAGACATGAGAGTGATATTGATCTTCTCATCTAGAGCCTGATTTATACTTCTGCCTTGAATCTACGCCGTAGGTACAGTGTAGCCGTGTTCCCTACGCCGTAGCCTATGCCACAGCCTATGCCATAGCCTGACGTGCACCCTCCCAGAAATATAACTACACGTCGTGGCGACGCAGACCTCAACAGCAGCATCGCATTTCCGGCTGCTCGTGAATATATGAAATGCATTTCCTCGTCCATGTCTCTCAGTGGCCGGACAAGCACAGCAAATTCACCCTCCTCCTGCCTCGATCGGTTCAATGGTCATACACACCATCTCCTCAGACGCCTTCTTTCTTTTCTGCGTTGCAGTAATTTCAGTAAAAGTAACTGTTAACTCAACATTTGTTAGCTCCAGCTCAAACATGACCTACTCAGTTTCAGTTGCCATTGTTTGATGTACATGAAGAAACCAGAAGAGCTCAACACAGTGGCATAGAAACCCCACGCCAACTAGCATTTTGGCAGTGTAACTGTACAGCGACGCAGACACACCAGTGCACAAGTATAAATGCTCACAACAGTGTAGGCCACTTGCGTAGGCTACAGCGTGGTTTCTGCGTAGATTCAACACAAAAGTATAAATCAGCCTAAACTCTTGGCAAGAAAGCGAATAAGCGTATTTACCAAAATGTCAGACTATTTTTTTAACCACAATCTTTTCCTAAGCTAACTTAACTATAGTTTATTTAGCATAACCAGGATCTTTCCCTAACCTTAACCATACTGTAGCTGACCTGCGCAGATATTATAGAAAGTGAGAATTTTAAAAAACATCATTAAAGGTAATCTGAGGTTTTGCAGAATCATCCAATGCTGACGTTCTTGTCTGGTGACAGAGATGATTTGAACTTTTTCTCAACTTTCTACTGAAATATTAGTTAAAAGGAGCAGACCACAAATCTGGTGAGTATTTGAACAATTATCTGTCATATGAAGCTACTATGTCACCTACCGAGTAGTGACATAATCTAACTGATCAGCTGCTTGTATAGACGTTTTTCTTTAAGAAACTGAGTGTTCAGGATCCTGTTTCATGTTATTTATTTTATACCTGTAGCTGTAATGTTCACTTCCTGTACAATAAAGAAAAGCCTTGAAACCATCTTGGGTCCAACAATGCTGAGTGTTTTTTTAAATATGAAAAAGGAGCAGTTAAACTCTACAGAAATGTGTCGATGTGAGCACTGTCACTGTCAAGTCATTGTTTTTTGTTGACAGTGTCCCCAAGGGAATGATTACGGTTTCCTGCTATTATTCAACCGTCACATCATTTCAGCATATATTCCCTGGAGAAACAAATGCAGCATCATGCAGTCTTTGTGTCGCAGGAGTGACAGCTAAGTGTTAACAGGAAGGTCCACGAGCAGCAGCTGTCTTCGTCTTCACAAATTTCTCACGCTCCTAGCTTAGTGCACCCATGGGTGCTGGTCCACTCCAACTCCTCACACCTGCACAACATCATACTTCACAGATAAAAGGAGGAATTACACTAAAGTCAGCTTTTCAAACAATGTGACTCATATGAGGGCTGGTATACAGTATAGTAGAGCTGCAAGCAGCCAAGGATAAAAAACACATACATTTTGTTTTACTATACCTTAACAACATTCTGTAAGTACAGTACACTTATAAATACATGCTAATCCTTACCTTAGAAATACACTTGCTAGTTGTATTCTAGTATCTCCGCACTGAAAGAAAATAAAATAACCTTGACTCAACTTTTTAAAAATTAGTTAATGACTCATTCATTTATTTATTTACTGTCATAGGTCATTTTCTTTTAGTTTTCACTATGTAAAAGATTACTTCATAAAATGTCACATGCCACTCAAGCCCTGGTCTGCTTACTGAGAACAATTTTGGTTTTAGTTTTTTGATCAAAGACATTTCACATGTGGACAGGAGGAGCCACAAACTCATGAAGTAACCTTGTACCTGAGCCACCTCAATGTCACCAATTGTAAGTAACTAGCTGCATTCACTCATAATAACTAATTGTATAGCAATATAATATATATTGTATAATATATGTATATAAGTTACCATATACTGTATATTGTTTTTAGTTTTATCTTTGAAATTTTTATTCTCTTTTATTTTAAATATTTGTATGTACGTTCTGTGTGTGTAGCATGAAGGGGGCTACAACTTTCATTTCGTTGTGCAGCCCTGTGTTGTAGAATGACAAACAAATGTACCTTGAACCTTGAACAATGATGGAAGTGCACAAAACAGTAGAAACATTGTCAAACATAATGTAAGAGACAATAACGCCAGTTACAGTGCAGAGACACGTACAATTAGACTAGGGGCAACAGACTCCATGGCTGTGTCTTAAACACTCCCTATTTAGAGTGCACTACAGTATATTAAGCCTCTGCCATTGTTTTTGAGTGTCTGAATTCTGTGTGTGTGTACACCATTTTCTGCTAACAATCCCACAATGCAAAGTGTCTGAAATCTCAATGGTATTGCTCACTATAGAGTAAACTACTGAGTATCTGTTATATAGGGAGCAGTGAATGAGGACGAGGGAGTGATTTCAGACACAGGCCATGAGTCTGCTCCCTGTGCATGCTGGGAGGTTTCGCTACACGCCTTCCTCATGACACAACAATATAAATTTACACAAACTACTACGAATAGAATTTTTAATATTTGTAATACCATCAACAATTTAATTTAATCCAAATTAGGAATATCTTGGAAAACAGAAGTCGTGATCTGGGCCAGAGTGTGAGTCTGGACCTCTTTGCCAACACTTAGTCTTCAGCTCGATTATTCTGCTGCTGGAGTCTCAAACAGGTTCAAAAGAGTTCACTGGATATGATCAGAGTTCGATGCAATAGAGTTTATTCTTCAACAGAGATAATCCCGAGTTAGCACAGAGCAAAACTGAAAACAGACTAACTGTGCTTTGTAAATAATGGTGTCATATCTTCCAAGACTGAGACAGTCCAGCCCCTGCCCAGACCAGTTCAGGTCGGTTCAGGCCTGTTCCTGATACCAGTATTTTGGGGAATTTCCAGACTGAGATCAGTGCCAGCCTGAGTCTGACACTATTAGTTCTGGGAAATTCCAAACTGACACATCATTATTTCTGGTGATTTACAGACTATATTTAAAAAAAAAACCTTTATGACTTTCTGATTACATGCTAGAACAAACACAATTTCTTCATTCATGCAAACCTAACGTTTGATATGGGTACAAGTTATATGCTGAGTACATTGATTATCATTTACAATTTTATAATACAGAGCACTTTTTAATGAAAGTTTTATTACAACAAATCACTCTTTGGTCAAACTCTAATTTTAGACTAGACTAAAAAAGAAGAATAAACAAATAACTTAAGCTATTGGAATTACAAATAATGAACAACAGCAGCAACAATCAACTATTCTGAGTTTAAATACATCGTTTGGAGTAAATTATGGGTCAATTTGACTGCTACAAACAAATAACAGAGTGTATCTTTTAGTCTTGAATTTAAAATATTCTTAACCTTGACATAACAACAGCTTTCATTGGAACTATTTTCTACTAAAGAAGTAGCCCCAGACTGACACAGAATATACTGTCAAAACTGTTCTCAGTCTGTTCTGTGGATTATCCAGTTTGCTTTGTTTTTTATTTCCAATGTTGAGAGCACCACAAACAAAATTCAATTCATCTCTATTACATTAGGATGGAGGCAGTAATCTCAGACAGATATCTCAAAACCTGGTGAACTGACCCTTTAATCTTAACCCATAGCCCATGAGAACATGTGGTCCTCACAAATATAGTAGCACAAGAACACACAATCACACAGACCAGAGCAGAAAAAAACATATCTGAGGTAACCAAAGCAAAATGTCACAAAGCAACTTTTAATGAGAGCATAAAGCCCAGTTAGAAGATGTATTTTCATGGCAGTTGGCAGGACTCTACGTTCGGCTGCTATATCCCCAGCTCTCCAAAATCAAGTGTTCTCCTTAATTGCAGGTCAGTGTGAATCTGACGTGTCAGCTGCCACAAGCCTTAATTAATTCTGTGCTGAAAAGAAGCCCGCAACACCCACCCATCTGTTTGTCTTTAACCTGCAAGTGAGAGAAGGAAAGGGACGGGAAGAGATACAGAAATAAAGAATGAAGTGAAGAAGAAGTCATTTCGGTTCAGTTAGGATGGCCTTCTTCCATGAGCAGCCATGACACACTGAGCTCATCGCAGTACAGCCATCATGACCAGCAACCATGGAGGTGGAGGGAGAGCAGAGCTTTAATGATGATCCATGTTGTTTAGCAGACGCTGCAGCCGTTCATACAGTACAAGCTGTTTGTATGGACTTCATCAGTGTAGAGGTGGAAATCATGAATCACTTTGCTGATTCGAATCACTTTGTTCAGTTCAGTTCAAAGATTCATACTGACTGACAATGTAGTTTGTTCACTCTTTCCCTAGGCTAAGCAGTGGCATCACTGAAGATTAATTGATGATTTGTTCATACATTGATTGAAGATTTGTTCATACGTGTACTGAACATCTCAGCAACAGTGTTCATCCCAGTTTGCTAAGCATTCATTAGCAGCTATTGTGAATTAGCAACTTACATTCATACCAACATTAAGGGCGGAGTTATACTAGAAAAGAAGTGGTTCAAAAGACATGTTGTCTGACCATGTTGGAAATAAAAAGTGTCTCGAATGTCCACACTCAAAGGTGGGGTGAAAAGCCAGCCGTCAAGTGCCAGGAGGACATCGGTTTCGTTTCCCATTTCCAAATGACAGTCAACATTTTTTTTAACCATGACAATGGAGGTCCCCTAACCATAACAAAGTAGTCATTTTAACCCAAACCATGATCTTTCCCTAAACCCATCCAAGTTGATGTTGTGCCAAAACCAAACAAAACGTTAACAATAGCGTTGTAGCATCATAAAACAGATTTAGTTTTCAACAGTGATTTGTAACAGTTTTGGAAGACACAGACAAAAGATGTGGTCTGCTGATAAGAGCGTCAGATCAGGAAACCAGGAAATCCTTCTATGTGTCGTTCTAAAGGGCATGGACAAACAATGAATGGTCACTAACTGAGACCAGGCTCAGATTAGAAGGTAAAATGAAATCAGAATGAAATCCTGACTCAGGTTGCATCACAAATAGGGAGAAATTAACCTATGGGATATTGTTAAGGTCTTTACAGTGCCCTGTCTTAATCCCTCTCTCTCTCTTGGACAATAGGTGGGTTTCCTTCCATCTGTTTTTACATACATTTCCAATTTGAGCATTAAAAAAAACTTGAGCGCAAACACAGACAATTAAAAAAAAGGTTTTTACACTTGGCTGAGGTGGGAAAGTTGGTTTCTCAATAAAAGCAAAATGCAACAAAGTGCAATGGAAACAGATTTAGCAAATAAATCATGATGTACACAAAGCATGTGACATCCACTGAAGCTTCCGCTTCCAAATAATAGCGGCAGATGGAAACATTAGATCTGTGTAGAGTAATGAGGAGACTGCAATCTCAAACAGTTCCTTAAATGAATACATGAAACAAACATAAATGCCATATTTCCATTGTGTTTTCTACATTGTTGTTCACCGTATGAGGTTTGACTGGCGCTCATTTACTTACATCATCACGTTGCGCCCTTTTCTCCTGCAATGATTTAATGGCACCCGACTGGAAAATTAGCGCCACCAGCTGTTTATCTCGATGAACTCCCAATGGAGGAGC
This sequence comes from Macquaria ambigua, assembly GCA_008360985.2. Classification (NCBI taxonomy): domain Eukaryota; kingdom Metazoa; phylum Chordata; class Actinopteri; order Centrarchiformes; family Percichthyidae; genus Macquaria; species Macquaria ambigua. The sequence continues at coordinate 56,845 of VMKM01001696.1, read as the reverse complement.
GTGGCATGCAGCACATGTCCTCGCCCAGAACTGAACCAGGGATGTTGCAGTTACATGGTCCCACATCCTCTCTCTTGTCCTGTTCATCTTCATCTTTTGGGTTTAAAGACAGTGAAAGTCACCATACAGGTGTTTTAGTCAGTTAACTTTTTACATGTCAAATAAGATGAAAAAACATAGGGCAGCATTTCAAAAGTACTGATCAATATTTGCACCTCATCTATCCTAATTACAGTAAATTCTCAGCTACCGGCCTGGGCTTTTATTAACCTCTGTGATAAGAGGCCTTTATTTGAAACAGGCTTATTGTATATTAGAGGCAGGTATTTATTACAAATTTACACTGTTTTATTTTACTGAGGAGCCTCTCTGTTTCTGATCTGGTCCTGTTTAAATTTGGTGTTAATGCAAACTCAACACCTCCTCCAGGTTTACCTGTTGTCTTGATAAATGTAGGATAATGTACATTTCCACAGCGCTTCCATCAGTACAACAACACAGTCATGACATGCTCACCACTGTGCTGAGAACACTGTCTCTTTTCTAAGAGAAATACTGTTTTCATTCACTAATTATTTGTGGTTGCTTCCATTTTGCAATTTTTCTTCGCTGTTGAGCTACCATCACGCAACACTTCCTGCATGAGTGCATGCACAGGGCATAATCCACACGATTCCTGGTAGGCTTTTAATTTGAAACATCTGCAGGGAAAGTGTCATTGACAGCAATTGAAAAAACGGCAAAGTGATTGGATTGATTAGTGGATGGAAACAGTATTTTGGTTTGGAGTAGTTCAATGTTTAATGCAGTTACAATAAGGTCAGGTTTACATCTTTGGCTAATATATCCTCCTCCAGCGTGACACTAGGTTTGTCTTTTTAGATCACTCCAAAGCATGCAGTTATAAGTCTGCAGTGACAAATGCTAGTAAGTTATTAATACTTTATTAGGTCTGTCTTTAAAAAAAAAACAAGCCATCAGTTCTGCTGTTGCAAATGTACATAACAGTTTAATAATGTCAAAAATTGTTTCTCACTTTGTAACAAACCAACAGAAAATGTCAACTGCAATTGTAAAAGCTTGTAAGTCACTAATAAAGGCATTAAAAGGATGTTACTGTAAATGTCAGTAAGTTGCTAATGTACAGCTTTTTGCTCTGCAGTGCTTTTTCAGAAGGTACCATTGGTCCATTGGAAAAGTGTCTGGTGAACTAAAGAGATAAAAGGACAAAGCAAATGATGAAGGAGGATAAACACCAGTCAAAGAGTTATTTTATGGAGCCCCGCAGTGGCCATAGAGAGAGAAAATATATATATCGAGGCCACGTTTTACTACATTGAGCACTTGAAATGCTATTGCGTGCGCACGAGATATAATTCATTCCCACATTTTGGTTAATTTGTGCACACAAGTTAAGTGTATATACAGAGAGCCAGCACAACAAACCTCTCTCTCTCATTGACTGTCCCTTCACTTCTCCTACACACAACAAACAGCGCTGTCCATGGTTCTCAAACAAAAGCGGCGATATCCATTGTCCTGAAACAACAGCTAAGCGATAGTCACATGTATCTTGGCCAATAATTGTGTTGTTATTGCTATATCTCTATAGATACATAAAGCTTAAACAGAGGGGGCAAAAAATACAACTGAGGGGGCTAAACCTCAGTTGTATGTTCAAATCAGCCATTCGAGCCAGAAGCGCACTTCAAGTTTCTTGACATATGCTGAGTCGTGGGCTCACATTGTTGAGTTCATATTATCACTTTTCTAATTCCTTTTTTGGCTGGCTGGTAGTGGGCGGGGCTTATCAATGTCTCAGAGACCCAGATGTATTTAGTGCTCATGTGTAGTAGCATTATTGTGTCAACTTTGTTGAGCTGCTGTTGAAATGACAGAGACTACACCTGTTTGCTACTTGTGTTTTGCTGAGAACTGTTAAGCTGACAACCTCCAGATTTGTTTCCCTTTGGGAACAACCACTAACAACAAAACCTGAACAAGAACATCTTTGACGAACATCGTTTTGGCTGGCTGCTCATGTGGCCTGTGATTCCAACCCTAAGTCCCAAACAACCCCCTGCCTGCCGGCCTTCACTTTCTTTCCTTTAGTCATTACTGTTTTCTTTCACACACACGTCACCTAACTTCATAATGAGGTCTTTCACTTCTGATTTCTCATTTGTGTTTGTCATTCATAATATGATCTATACATGCAACCCGACTAGCATGGTCTAGGACAGACAACAACTGTCATGCTGCCAAAGTTCTCCAGGTGGAACTCCTTAGAATTTATGTTCTACACATATGAAGACATAGACCTAAACAGGCAGTATTCAGCTAATAATCAGTAATTGGAGCACCTTGCTGGCCTGGGGGTTAAGGTTTTGACCATTCAGTGGGGGACCTTTGTTGCATGTCATTCCCCATCTCTCTCTTCCCTCATCTCTTTACTGTCACTGTCCAATAAAAGCATGAAATGCTTAAAAAAGAAGTAAAAGTTCATATGGCATACTGAACTAAAGACAGTCATGTATCAAAACAAATGTCAGGTTTAGCATGAATACACATACCGTTACACCCCTATGCAATGGCAATAGCAGGGAGTAGTCACAACCAACTCTCTTGTTATTTTCTTTCATTTACACACACACACACACACACACATACACAGGCCTGAAATACACACACATCCACACACAGGACCCAAACATATGCATTAACTGTGGAGAGATGTCAGCTGTGCCACATAGCACAGCGCCCAGAGTGGTTACAGGTGTGGTGCCTTGCTCAAGGGCACCTCGGCAGTGCCCAGGAGGTGAGCTGGCACCTCTCCAACTACCAGTCCACACTCCGAACCGACTGGTCCGTGCTGGACTTGAGCCGGCAACCCTCCAGTTGCCAGTATTAGGAAGTGGTTCTCATATTCTTCATTTTACTTTAAATCAGTGGATCATTTTCTGCACATATTTTCTCATTGCTGATGGCAGAAGTTACACATATAGGTTTTACCATCTGACACCATCATCTACCATGTGACAGTTGAGGTGTGAAGCATTTTCTAGTAAGTAGCTAGCTTATTTTGGACACGAAGCTAACATCAGAAGTCACTTGCTTGTTACATCTGTGAAATCTGTTGACAGCTGTGAGGAAAGTGTAACACAAACTGTGAGGAACAGTAAAGTACGTGGTGATGGCAGATCACTGAGTGGGTTGGGATTCAGCAGCAGCAGCTGCCAACAAGTGTCTCCTGTGACTGATATATTATTCTATCTGACATTATCAGATTATATATATATATATATTGATGCATCAATGTGTAAGCACCATTTTACAGCAGAGCTAATTTTAATTACTTCATATACAGTGGTTTAGTCCAGTGGTTCCCAACCTAGGGGTCCAGCCCCTGCAAAGGGTCACAAGATAAAGCTCCAGATAAATAGCTCCACAGGAAGCTTCAACTTCAGCTTCAGCTGTGAAAGATCTGAGAGACAAAGCAAGGAGAGCTTTCTATGCAATTAGAAGAAATATTCAATTTGACATTCCAATTAAAATTTGGTTAAATATTTTCCAGTTTATATATTTATATAATTCTCTACGGCAGTGAAATTTGGGGACCAAAATTAAATCATGAATTTGACGAATGGGACAAAACAATAATCTTTCCACACACAGTTCTGTAAGAACATACATTCAGCGAAAGACACCAAACAATGCCTGTAGAGCAGAACTCGGCCAATAACCCCTCATATTGAAAATGCAAAAAAGAGCAATTCAATTTTACAATCACCTAAAAACTAGTGACCACCAGACCATCACACGGCCCTAACCTGCCAAGAGCTGAAGAGTCCCCTCAGCAAGCTGGTCCCGAGGCTCTGTCCAGACAACCTAACATGCCCTGGACAGCCTCAGGATCACAACACCAACATTATCAATCAACAAAAAGAAAACTATATCACATATTGGAAGGAAACAACTAAAACACAAAGCAAATTAAAATGTTATCTGAGCCTAAAAAGAGACTTCACATTAGCAAATTATCTTACCACAGTAAAAATATCTAAATTAAGAAAAGCCCTGACTATATACAGACTCAGTGAGCACAGCCTAGCTATAGAGAAGGGTCGGCAGAGACAGAGCTGGCTGCCAATGGAGGAGACACTTCCTCACCTCATGTCCCAAATACCAGGCTCTGAGAAATCAACATTTTCCCAATATGATAAAAATACACCCAGAAGCAGACAGAGAAACTCCCATATTTACTTGGTGAAATGCCCAAAAGTGAGATGATTGTAGCAAAATGTATAACCTCATGTCATGACCTGGGGACAACCAGTGGAACCTGAGAAGTACAATTCTATATTGACTTCTTTTGAATTGTTTCATTAAAAAAATAATTTGTATATATCAATCAACAAAACACACACACACACCAACATCAACACACTTCCACAGTCTTTCACAAACACACACATATGTGTATATATGTTATCTGCTATGTTCTTGATTTTATGAATTGTACCTTTTTCTTTTTCTTTTTTAATGTCATTATTACCTGACACTTTGGCAATATTATCTTGTTACATGCATGCCAATAAAGCATACTGAGTTGAATTGAATTAAATCTGAGGGGTCATGATATGATAAATACAGTAATGGGAGAGGAAAGAAGAAAAAGTTCTGATACACAAATCTGTTTTATTTATTTATTTATTTATTTATTTTGTACTTTTCTCTAATATTTACTTTTTTGTAAACATTGGATAATTGTACCTCTTTGGACTAAAAACAATAATTTAAATGAAACCATGTGAGAAGTTTAGAGGGGAAATGTCTCTTTGGTGAAACAGCTAACAACTCATAGACATCTGAAATGTGACAAGAGGCCCAAACTGCACACTGAAGAGGTCACAAGCAAAAATAAAAAGATTGGGAACCATTGGTTTAATCTTTAACAATGTTATTTTGCTTCTCATATGTTTTTAATTTAAAATATTAATCTGAAAAGTGATTAGTAACTACAACTAGTAACTACAACAAATGTAGTGAAGTAAAACGTACAATATCTTCCTCTGAATTTATAAAGTATCATAAAATGGTAGGCTACTCAAGTAAAGTACAAGTACCCCAAAACATTTACTTGAGTAAATGTACTTAGTTACTTTCCACCACTGCCATTCTATAACTCTGAACAAACGTATCTTTAAGCTGCCTTTAACTCCTACTCTCACCAAGCAGAGAGCAGGTACAGCAGCTTGACCTGACACTGGCAATTTCCTCTAGACTTACCTTTGACCTATCTTACCAAAGAAAAGAAATGGTTTCATTATGAATTTGTGTGAGTTTAAGAGTGCAGTCAGTCTATAAGGTAATCAGGTAGACACCCTCTCAGTAGCTGGTGTTTCGTTGAGTTGGGCACACGACACAGAGAAAGCTCAAAAGTGTGTTCCAGTGTCCCAGAACCAACCCCCTCTTTACCTGCATCCAAATACTCAAGACAGCCCTCTGTAGCAAGTTATATTCACCTTTGTCTACAACATCACCAGCTAACATCATCAGCTAACAGTATGCTACTATGCTGCTAATTAATAAAGTGATAATTTAAGTCATGATAAGATAAAATAGGATAAGTCTTTACTTAAAGACAAGATACAGTCTAAGAAGAACAGAAAGAATTTATTAAGAATTATCTAAATAAAATAAGAAATTAAAGGAATTACTTTAAAACAAAAGCTTAAACATAATGTAGATTACAATACCTTAGACTACTTCGGTAACACTTTCTATGAAGACCACATCCATAGTGTGTTTTATGGGGGGATTCATAAAGAATTATAATGCATTCATAATGCATTATACACTCATAAACACACATAATGCTTTCTGATGCACTATATCAACAGTTATAACAACATTATAGATGTGATGTATGATGAATTATAAGTTCAAGGGTCTTATGGATGCTCTTGACTAGTTATAAACTAGAGGTTGACTGATGGGGCTTATAATACATTATGACTACCAACACTCACCTATACACCCCTCAACAATCAACTGTAGTAAGGACTCATAGTATGCTATAATAGTCCATGTAGTATCATAAGTTATCATTGTATGTGTTAAGTAAAGTGAAGTACATAATAATGCATGCTTCATCATACCGTTTCATTGTTGGTGGTAAGTAAAGTGTAATGCATTTTTATGCATCTAAAATAATCTATATTGCATCATAAGTGATTATTATGTAATATGCCAAAATGCAGAGAATTACAAGTAAAATGTGTCTGCTTTAGGAATGGAACCTTAAGGTACGTGTGTGTGTGTATGTGTGGGTGTGTGCGTGCGAGCGTGCGAGCGTGCGTGTGTGTGTCTGAAGGGGGGTTGTAATGGGTGTAACTATTACAGTGGCTGTATACAGTTGTTGATAGTTTGTTAGAACACCCCAACTACTTGCTTTCATCCCCTAGTGAAAAAAAAGCTTGACAAAATGTGTTTTGTCTTTTTCTTACTTTGAATATATCATATAGGTTTTATACCCATTCCTAAAGCAGACAAATTTTACTTGTAATTCTCTGCATTTTGGCGTCTTACATAATAATCACGTAATCACATTGTAATTGACTATGAATGCCCCCATAATGCACTATAGATGTGGTCTTCATAGAAAGTGTTACCACTACTTCTACACAGGCTGCGTAGTGTAACACCACGTTAGCAGCATAGCAGCAGCAGCTTCAGTCCTCCGTCTGTGTCTACACAGGATGCATTCAGGCACAGTATTGAGTTTAGGACACTCCAATACCCAATCACTGTAGTTACACACATAAAAGGTAAGAAAATAGACTTGATGCGTAAAAAACGCCATGTGTAGAGCTACGCATAGCGTGAGTAAAACACAAGCCGTTATGCTACCTGTGTACCTGTGAAAAATAGAAGCATATGTGTTCTGTCAGACGCATGTGAGACGGATGACTGAAAAACACAGCTGAAACGCCTCCTGTGTAGACATGCTAAAATGAAGGTAGCCCATATATCCTTCTCCCCAGCCACATCCTCCAGCTCCTCCTGGGGGATCCCAAGGCATGCCTAGGCTAGATGATGATGATGATGATGATGATGATATGTAATCCCTCCAGCATGATCTGGGTCTGTTTCAAGGTGTCGTCCCAGTTGGACGTGTCCAACCAATTTTTGTAGCCTGGGGGTCAGCATGCCAAGGGCCCCACCTTAAGTCCAGCCTTGCAAGTGGTGGGTCCACAAGGTGGCTGCTCCATGTTATTCCTTCGGGCTGAGCCCTACTAGGCACTTGTCGGTGAGCTTCCCTCCAGGCCTTGCCCCAGGAAGGTCTCTCTTATTAAGGTGAGATAACTTGCTTCTGAAGTTGCCACTCCCTAAGGGTTCTGGCCTGGGACCAATTTGCCCTTGGTGACCCTACCAAGAGCTATGGCCCTCGGAAACACAGCACCCAGGGTCATGAGGGTACGCAAATCCCTCCACCACGTTAAGGTGGGGATTCTCAGGGGGAATGTAAAACAGTTAGGCCAAATACTGGGAAGTCTAAGGATGTTGTAGTCCATGTGGAGAATAGAATCCAGAGTTCTGGAGGTTTGAGAAGGAGAGAAGGGAGTGGTGATTGTGACAACACTGGGTTGGGGTGTGTGTGAGTGTGAGGAGCTGTCTTTGGCTGTTGTCAGAGTTCCTGTTGTACAGTCTGATGGCGGTGGGCACAGGAGAGCAATGGAAGTGTCTTGCTCTTGAATCGCATTGGACAAGTTGATTAATAATAATTAACTGAGATTCTAATTTCAGTCCATAGAAAATGCTATTCTTATAAATGTATTGAAAATGCAGTGTATGTACTGTGCATACTAGTAATACTGTAGTCTAATAGCTGGGTATAAGATCATAAGAACACAAGCATTTAATTTTCATGATGAAGTGGCAACAGATGGTCTCTTAGTGCGTGGGTCACTCATAAGTATATGTATGTGTGTTTACAGTGGTGGGCGGGGAGTGTGTGTTCTACTTTATACTATGAAAAAGGTGTAGATGCCCCCCCTTGTTTATAAGAATGCTACATAGCGCATGTACATATGTCAGTGCTCAGGATAGCAAACACACACACACACACAGCAGCTCACACCTCACACCCTCCAGTCTAATGTGAGACCAACTGTCCTTACAGGTTTCATTTAAGATGCATATTCCAAAGCCATTTACATAAGAGCAGAACAGTATCTTTCAAGTCTGTATCATCTTATTTATTCAGGAAATGATGATGTATGTTTTTGACACTGTTAAATGATACAGTACTTTACAGGGTGACTATACTATACTATGGACTTTCAACACATTTTTCCTTCATTTGGTACAGAATGATGTCCTGTGTAATGATCCCAGGTGGCTGGTACATTCTCTCTATTAATACTGTGATGAGTTTGTTTGCATCAAATATTAAATGTGTAAGTGGAATCAATCTTGAATGAATCACCCTGTATAGGACAGGATCCCCTCCAGTGTTTCCAGACCAAAAGGAATATATAATCCCTCCAGTGTGTTCTGGGTCTGCCCTGGGGTCTCCTCCCAGTTGGATGTCCTCCACAGGGAAGCATCCAGGAGGGATCCTGAACAGATGCTGAACTACCTCAACTACTACTCTGAGTTCTATCTGGATGTCTGAGCTCCTCACCCTGTCCTTGAGGATGGGCCCAGACACCCTGTGAAGGAAACTCATATTGGCTACTGGCATCCATGATCTTGTTCTGTCAGTAACCCAAAGACCAATGGGCCTGAGTGAGAGCTGGAAAATAGATCAACTGACAACCAAATGAGGATGCAATCAATAACTCAGAATCAACACTGTATACAGTATAAGTGGTTAGGAATGCATGATCCTTGATGGTGTGGCCAAATTGCTTGGAGTACATGACACACAGATGCACAGCATTATTTGAAATACATACGTGTTATGTTCACATTTAAGCCTACAGATGGGTGACACCATCATTAAGTGTCATTGTTTTGGTTTATGGCCCACAACTTTACTGTTTTGGTTCAGTATCACAGCAATCATCAACTTCGTTTCCAGCAGCAGCAGGCGGCCGTTTCAGTGAAAAAGCTCTGATAAACCCACTGTACACTACCTGCCCAGCACCAACAGCAGACAGCCACAGTTAGAGACTAGCTGGTCAACATAATGGACCATTTAACAGCTAAAGAGCCAGATATTTTTCACAGGAATTGGTGGAGACCAAAACAGAGCTAAAAGGGGACTTACATTGAACAAGTGGACACAAACACAACTCCAAATGAATGCTGATGTTGCTCTGTGTCTGCTAGATGTGTAAATAGGCAAACAGATTATTTTTGCCTTTTGGGGGCAGTCTTGTACTTGCTTCTTTGGGCTGAACATTTATTTTCCATTATGAACCTGCCTCCCAACACAAAATAATTCCAGCCTTAGTAAGGTGTTATTCCACCACAAGCCTCCAGAACAGCTTCACTGCTACTTCTCATAGTTTCTCCAAGTCTCTGGAACTCTATTGAAGGGATGAACAGCATTCTTCCAAAAGATATCCCCTGAATGTTTTGATGATGGCGGTGGAGAACGCTGTCTAACACGTGCTAACAGCTGCTCAGTTGGATTGAGATCTGGTGACTGGGAAGACCATAGCATATGATTCACATCATCATCTGCTTTTTCAGGTGCTTTCAATTGTATCTCATGGCCTTCATCAGCAGTTGGAGTTGGCTCAGTTGTGATCATATGTATAGAACTTCTGTCACGTCAGAACAGGTGGTTGCATATGGGTGGAGATGGTGACCTCTGTCTCTGTTCGAAGATGTTCTCTGGTGTCAGATGTGAATGTTCTCCTTGATCTTTCTCCGGCTGTCCACTGACTCCTGGTCAATGACCTTTGACCTCTTCCCAGTGGATGCTGTGTTGTCTGTTTCCAGTATTCATTCATACATTTCATTCACTGGTATCACGTGATCGAAGTTCCATTGTTGTTTCACGTGATGTCAACTGAACCAACTCCATGACAACTGAGTAACTCCATTGGCTGATGAAGGCTTTAAGATGTGGTTTAAAATTAAAAGATCAGTTTAAAAATGTCCATGTTGTAAACATCTGTGTGTATTTCTGCATTATGTGGGTGTACATTTTCTCTGCATGCATGGTGGACGAGGTGAAAGAAGAGGTGGTACGGCATGAAGCAGTTAGCTGAAGCTCCTCCTCACTGATTAAGATCACCTTCACTCCTTTTTGTTCTTCACTTTTCATCTCTTTATATTTTATCAAGAATATTAGAAAGAGAGTTAAACTGTAATCTGTGGGAGTATTTTTTTAAACCTAGATCTAAGGTTTATAGTTTTGTCCATTATTTCTATCAATTATGATAAGATTTCATGTCACTGCTGAGCACAGAGCAACCACAAGAGCCAATAGACCGTTTTCACACAGAATCAGGCGTTGCGGCGATTCACCGCAGGGTTGTGTGGCGGTGTGGGAGTGTCTCATAATCCCAGCTTGAAGACTGATACAAGCCAAGAGACTGCATGGCGATTAACGTCTTTGTGCTCCCTCATGGCAGGGTTGAACAGCTGATGTACAGTAATCACAGAGCCAATCGATCAGTCTCTCTTCCATCTTCACAGTTGCTCAGTAAACAGTGGAATATTAAGGTAAACAGCTAATGCTACAATGCTACATGGTAAACAAAGTTCTTCTTCACCTGGGCGTCTGCCGGTCTGATCTCCGGCATGATTAGCTGCTGCAGCATGACGTCGGGTTGCGTTTCTCCAAAAGTTGATTCTGTTTAAATTTTTTGCTGCAGGCCGCTGCGTTTTTTTGCAGCACCCCCTGCGGCCCTCATCGCTGCAGCCTGAACGCAGTACCCTGGTTCAAATGAATGGGAAAATCTGCATTTTCGCCACAGCGCCTGATTCTATGTGAATATGGCCTTAGACAGCCTGAAACCAACCCACAAAACCATCATGTCTAAACCACTTATTCAGTGCATTCAAAGATGAATGTTACAGTTTTTACCAGAACTCAGAGGCACTTGATTCAACTTTGACCCACTGGGTTTGCTGTAAAACTGGGCAATTATAACAGACATTTATTTTGTATTCAAATACAATTTCACTTCCACAGAACTGGGTTATAGGGCTGTAATTGTTCATTCACTGCATCCATGCACCAATGATTAATTATGCTGATTCAACTGCATCAATCTTTTAAAAGAAATAATTGGTTTGATATTGGCTTTGATGCTGTGATTCAAACTCACCACCATTATTTTAAACAAACATGTAATATTTTCCTGAAAAGCTCAGTAACTCTGTCATTGGGGCTTTTTCTTTTTTTTTTTTTAGGGGGGGGGAAGCAATTTCAAAAAAGAAGAAAAATACCAGGAGATTTTCAGTTTTCTTCTGACCTTAAGACCCCATTTCCACCTAATATTTACATGTGATCTGTATCTGGATATCTCATCTGTATCAGGAAAAATACATGCAGGTGAGATTTTACAAAGAACACATTGCAATCAGAATGTGATCAGATCAATGAGACCACATTTGGAGGTGGACTGGCTCAAGTTGTGATCAGAACTCATCCAGGTGTAAATTACATCTGTACATGACACATTCTTAAGAAACAAAGCCACCCAACAAGCTGAAAGGTCACCTGATGGCCTTTTCCTGCTGTCTCAAACAGCCTGTCACAAAGCTACAGAGGAGCCTCCTCTGCAAAGGAAAAATAAGTAGAGCTCATACAGCAGCATCATTTCAGAAGACTCTCAAGGGACCGCTACAATGTGCAAGACCAAAACACCCTAAACAATGAGGGTTAGCCGAGCTAGTGCTAGTCCTAAGCTTGTCCACTGGCTCTGATTACCTTCTTAAAATGTAAGTAACATTAGCCTATTAGCGTGGCTATAGAAAAGTTTGGCTGTCTCCATGTGTCACATGACTTTCAGCTGGCACGTCCACCAGTTTTTTTTTGTTTTTTTTTGGCATATTGCATGTTGAGATCTGATTGCAATGAATGGAGATAAGGAGAACACTTATTAACACCAGGTGTAAATGCAAGGGCCCATCATCAGATGCCATTCTCCAGATAACGTATCCAGATATCCTATGATATTACCAGGTGAAAATGGTGTCTTAAGCCCCATTTGGACAGGATTAACATAACAAGTGGAGGTGGGGAATGAAATATTCATTGTGCTCCTCTCCAATCTAGCTCATCATTCCAGACAGCATCTTAACTAGCGTGAAATTACATGCTGCGGTCTGTTAATAGGCATGAACATTCCGCAGGATTTGCCAAAAGAGAATGCCAGTACCCACCTCCGTAGTACCACTGAGGTCCCCGAGGTCTGGATCTCTATAACTTTTACCATGGGCTACCTTTTTTAGGTAGTTTTTAATAAATTAAAGCACTTTTTGTAAATCTAATTTTTTTTTGCCAACTATAATAAGTTGGGTTGGGTTAAAAAATGTCAGTGTCAAAATCCTGTGATGCTGTCAGTGACCCAGGAAAGTTGGAAGAGATAACATTAATATGGTAGGGAGTAATGTCAGACATTAATTTATCTCTGTAAACATGATAAATATGGTGTTTGTGTAGGTTCTGCATAGTGTAGATGAATATGTAGCATTAAAGCATATTCCCCAGAGGTTCTGCTCGCATTAATTAGTCATGATAACCAATTGCAATGAAATGAATCATGCATGAAATGTAAGGGGAAACAAATCTGTCTGGTATCTGCTGCAGTGTAGGCTGTAAGCTAATGCTATTTCAAAGATAAAATCAGTGTCAACTGTTAGATCTGAAAACTTTCCATTTAGTTTAGCTGAAGACTGGGGCAGATATGAAGTCAATGAGCACTTGGTTTCCATGGTAGCCAGCACGCCAGAGTCCACTAGCTGACACTCCTGTCAATGCCATGGTTTAGAATATTTTCCAAACATCAGACTGTTTGTTAGTTGTAAAAGCGTAATAGGACAAGAACCTCTTTACGCAGAAAAAATTCGACCTTAAAATACAGGGAAGTCACTCTGGACTGATTTTAAATTACCAGCCAGATCACAGAAAAACTGTAGGTAATTGTGGCTGTAATTATTACTGGGGTGGGGGTGAAAAATGAAAAATCACCCACCTCCTCTAGAGACATTAATCCATTCTGAATGGAGCTTTAGACTAAAGTATGATCACATTTTGGCTTTCCAAAGAAAACTTGATCACACTTGTGCAGAGACTGTGAACCGTAGGAAACATTACAAACCTGCAGGAACCCCACCAAACAATTCAACCACGTGCTGTGGCAGCAAGTAAGCTACGTATGCTAACCCTTCTAGTGCTGGTGCTGTTAACCAGTAAGGTGGAGACAACACCTCACAGACTAAAACATCACAATGTCTATTGCAATATTTATTTCCGTGGATGTATGCATTTGTGGTATAGTTGAGAATTCCAAGAAATATGGAAAACATTGGTTTCTATAGCCACAAAATATTCACTGAAAGGCTAGCGTTAATTCCAATGCTGTTCAAAGATGTTGAACTTCAATTTGTGAGGGTCAGTGGATAGCTGTCACAAATCACTACCATTACCACAACTATTGCGTTGCATCTCTGTGTGGAACTGTACTGTGCTGCTGTATGTTCTCTTTCCTCCTGCTCTCTCTCTCCCTCTCCCCCCCTCCCCCTTCAACCCAAGGCAGATGACCGCCCACCCAGAGCCTGGTTCTGGATATTTGTTTAAGACCTGTCTAATTATCTGTATTTATACCAGAAGTGGACGGGCCTATACCAGAAGTTGCTGGAAGTTTTTCTGTGTTAAATTGCTCTCTACTGCCATTTATACTTGTCATATGAGTTTAGCTGCTCACAAAATCACTTAACATTTTAATTATGTACCTAAATTAATCATATAATCAAACACAAACTGTATTGGAACCCCACCGCCAAAGTAATAAATTAAAAAAAAGGAAGAAGTCTAAACTGAATCGTTTTGGTAGCAAATCTGTATCATTGTAAGTGATTCGGCTTTGGCTACTAGCTGTACAGATAACAACCACCTCTCATACTGAAGAAAAAGTCTGTACCTGATGATTATGAGACAAGATCTGAAATTAGAAGTAGCACCTTTTTTATATGATTTCTAAATGGATTTATCAAGATTCATGCTGATTCTAGCTGTGTGTATATGATGTCTGGGTGCTAACATTTGACTGCATTATAACTCTGAGGAAAAGTAGTGCAAGTTTTGAGGTCAGCTAAACAAATATTACTGCAAAAATCTGGAGACTGTTCACATCCGTCTAAAGCACATTATCTGTTCATATATGAATAATGTTTTTTTTGTTTTCAGTTACATCCCTAGCTTTAATGGTTTTTACTTTTAAGCTTTCCCATATTTCAGTAATGAAGTTGGTGAATAAAATCTTTTGATAAATAAGAATCATGGCTACAATTACTACAAAAAGACCCAGGTTGTCAAACATTGATATTTAACCATAAAAAAAAAAGCTTTCAGACAAAGAATGTGGTTTCAGTTTTGATTTTCATACAGAGTCATGTATTTCTTACAATCCAAATAAATTATGTTGACTGTAAAATACAAAGCTTATTGGTTGTTGAAACATTTTACAGCGGCAGTGTCGTCTATGAAACATGAGCAGAGGGGGTTTATGAGGAGTTATCTTCTGTGCTCGGATCGTTTTGGGTTATTTGTTTTAATTGGGTGCATTATGAGGAGAGGACGCTCGTCATATTCCTGTTTTTTCCCTTTTCCGTGTAAGCAGCCCAGAGCAGAGGAGTTAGAGAGGAGCTGTGAGATAAAAGAGGAGTGGAGGGTGGGATTGAGAGTGCCATCCGCTGAGGATCGGACTCCCCCATTCAATCTGTGCAATCTCCACGACAGCGAGAAATAGATTGCTTTTTAAATAGATTGCTTAGCTCCCTATCTTGGAGCCACTGATGTGGATACATTTCATAGCGGCCCTTGTTTAAATGAGTGACGGCGTATTTGATAGCAGAGCCACTTACCCTGCTGTTATTAAGGCTACAATACTGTTAGTATAGCCCTCATCTCCTATTTGGACTCTAAAAACAAATGGGAAAAGAGAGTGAAAGAGAAACATTATAGACACATTAGGGGAGGTGGGGAGGGCATCCTTCAATGTGTAAGAGAGATATAGTGTATAGTTATTAATGGCAAGATATTTTGTATATATAAGCTCCACTGAGTCCTTCATTAGAGTCAATATTATGCTAGAGGTAGAAAGAAGGGATGAGAGAAGGAAAAGAAAAAGAGAAACAGAGGGAGACGTCTGTGTGCTTTTGTCTCAGGAAGAGAGGAAATGCAGCACATTTCCAATTGATTAATACTGCAGACAGGGCTTGTTGGCGGAAACCACATTATGCTGCTGGTTGGTGGGTGGGTTGGGCAGGGGGGGGGAGGAGGCGGGAGAGGAGGAAGAGAGCCAGAATTGTTATCACAATTCAGTGAGGGGAAGAGAGCGGCTCAGGAGACACTTTTAAGCTTCCTCTCTCTCAGTGTTCCAGTTCTGATGCTGCTGACTGTCCTGAGCCCGGTTGTCACTGAGCATGCTGGGCTTTCTTTACAGCACAGGTTAAATGCTCTGTTCCCCAGAGTGGGTGACAAGTAACGCAAAAGGGGAAAAAACTGCATTTTATAAAAGTGAAGATTTGAATGATTGCTTCACCACAATCTGTTCATTTAGCAACGAAAAAGCCAGTGGATTTTAAGAACAGAAAGCCAATATCTGAAGGGTCTATATGAACTTAGAACACGTATTGAATGGACATATTTTTTTATGAAACACTTGTATAGTAACGTTGAGATAAATCAGTTCAAACTGAAAACAGTCAGTGAATTCACAGGAGTTAAATGATAAGGTGGGTGTTCTATGTTTTTTGCATTGACAATAAAACCCATAAAAAAGTTAAAAACCAGCAATGTCTGTGTCTTTACTTTCTGAATTCTCTATCCTGGCTGTGCAACCCTGTCCCCTAGAAATTACATTTACATACTACTAAATTAATTTGACAATCACCTTTTAAAGGAAATATAATTGCTGCCTGGATTATGTTAGCGATAACACGTTTGCAGCCCTGGAAGCGTTACAGAACTCATGGGGGGGTGATCAGGGTGGATGGTGGGCTTAAAAGTGCAGGAATCAAACATTGGAGACGGGCGTTCACATCCTGCGTGGTTGGGTTAAGGCTACCAAAGATGGTGGTTTTGGTTAAATATTAAAAAAGTAAACACATCCGGTGTCATGTTTCAAACCACTGTTGACTTTTTAAATAATTAACCCTGACAGTCTTCCCGAATGTTGAAGTGCTTTGAGTTGCCTCAACACAACCATAAAAACAAGAAAGAGAAGCTTTAGTTGCAATGAGCAGATATGGTAGGAAAACACATATAATAAGTGAATGTTTTGCAGATAAGTTCAGTATGAACTTTTTTATAAAAATTATAATCCAGACAGCATTGCCTCAGAACGTACTTGCTGTTGCAAATTAGTAAATATAATTTCTAGGAGATAGGATTTGTCTGTGGCTCTCAGCCCCAGACATACTGGTTCCTTTAAAAACAACTCACAATCATAGAGTTTTGTTTTTAATAAAAGGTAAAAAACAAAATTAAAATTAAAAAAAGGTTTAGGTAATTTCCTAAAACAGGTGGCTACTTAGTAGTTTTTAGCAAATGTTAATTAAACGAGAGGAAAGAGTATATGTGTTGGGGACTATTTCCAGTGGCGGATTAATCCACTTGGTCTTCTAGTGAGTATTTCTGGAAGCAGGACGGTGTATGTGGGATTGAGTCAAAATACATTACAGTGTGTGTGTTCATGGTAATGAAGGAACAGTGTTTTAATAGTTTTTTAAATAGTTTTTGGGCAACAATGGAGCTCTATGGCGAGGAATAAGTTATAGGCTTGTTAGTAGGATACATTCAGTGCTGGTTTGACTCTGCGTGGGAATTGTTGACAAGAAGGAAAATATAGAATATCACCAGACTTCTCCTTTAAGATTTGAACAATTGCTCTATTGCATTCTGTGCAAAACCCTGAAAAAGCCAGCAGATTCTGAAGAAAAGAAGGCCTGTAAGGCAACAACTGAATAGAGTAAATTAACCTAAAAAAAAAACCTAAACATATATTTTTGTTCTAAACTTTGTATAGTTTGAATAAAGAAATCTAATAATTCAATAAAAATTAAAATAGCTGATCAGGTATGGTTTAAGATTGTAAAATACAGCATGAGCCTTATGTTTAGAGCATTCCCTCCATTTAAATCCAAACGTATTTAGTTTAAATGTACCTTTACTCTGATATTTATCTTGTTTCTTCGGATTTGTCAGTTTTTTTCCTTTTTACCCACTCAAGTGCGTTGTGCAACATTACACCCAGTTCAGTCTACAGAGAGAGCAAAGTAAAGATGATGCATAATTAATTGGTACAAAAGCTGAATATTTCCTGTGGCATTTCTGCCAAATGAGCCTGGGTCCTATCCTTCCCATCATTACCGTCAATTTTCCTTAATAGTGTGCTTAATAAGTAATGAGTGCCCTGAAAACAGAGCAAACCAATAGGTGCAGAGCCTTCATCAGGATTTAAACTTCTCCCTCGTGTCAGTAAAACACTGCAACATTCAAAAAGAAATATATTTGAAATTTTGGCAAAAATCCAATGAATTATTTGAAACTTTCCAATACAGTGTTCACAAAAAAAAAATCTCATGTCAACTGGAATTTTACACCAAATGTAATATTGCTGGCTCGTGGATAAATTAGGACTTGAGCCTTCAGAACAAATATAAAATGAAAAAAGAAGATATTGTTAAATATATTGCATCTGTGGATGCACTGGTTTGTAATGAAAAATTGTGCTTGGCTACACTGTGTGTTTTCGGTCCAGCAGGGTTGGTTTTGGGATTCTAATTACTGCGGTTTTAACAGGATTACAAGAGATAAAACGTACTAAGACACTCGGGATGTTTGCTGGCTAAATTAAATAGGATGTAATATGGTAGTCTGCTGCGTGGCGATAAGAGTAATGTAAATAGCCACCGACAGTAGATCAGTTATCTGGTGTGAATAACAATGGTGTGAAGCTCAGGGTGTCCTCTTGATTTTTGTGGTAGTTGTGGGTTGGAGAGGTCCCATCTATTCTAGTATCTCATAGAGTCGGAAATATAATGTTGTTAGGTGATTTACACCATCATGTGTGGCAGAATCATCCTGTACTCATTTACTTTAATGGAAATGTAAGCTCATCAAACTATTAATTGAGGGAAATATTTTAAACTATAATTCACTAGCCTCTGATTGATACCTTTTGGTTACAAGACTTATCACCCTTTAAAATAGATATCAAGGCAGTTAGCATGGTCAAGCAACACTCTTTTTCAATTATCCATTATAAATTCATTCACAGATTTTTACTTTTCCTTGTGGCTATTGTTTAAAATAAAAATACTCCAGACCCTTTATTTCTCATGTTTTTCTTATATTATATTATACACATATGGTAGGGGAATGTCCAAAGGTGATGGCCTTCTGAATATCCTTTCTACAATCATAAGTTAATTCACAAGTGCTGTTACTAAATGGTAGCACCAATTTAGAATGTTCCCTGTCATTAAAGCTAATGTATGGCAGTTATAAAAATGATGTGTGAGTGTGTAGATGGACACCAGCACACACATTGTCCAAGCATGAATGTCTGGTTTCATTTTTGGATATAATATCTCTTGAAGGCTCAGCAGCAAAAATACATTGGTGGTGAATGGGACAGTGGCTGGTTGGGAGACGAGGTCAACTATTTAATTTTTTTAAACAATTATTTTTATTATACTTTTTTTAAAATTATTTATTCATTTATGCTATAACAACTCCCCTTTCACAAAGTTTGAACAAACCATTAGATATGTGCACAATATGTATTGTAGAGGATCCATCATTGGCATGACTATGATCAAATTGATAGAACATCATATGTAAAATTTTGAAAGTTCAATTCAGATTCCAAAATGACACAAAATTAAAATTAAAAAAATGACACTGACAGAGGCTCAGTCTGTCTAGTGTTAAAGTGTTGAGAAGAAGTGAAGCAGAAGTTAAAAGCCCAGACTGGCTATTTCTTTTTCTTCCGTCTGTGCTGGTGTAACTCCCAGTGAGACGGCAGAGCAGAGGAGGAAATGGGTTTTAGTTTTTAATCTTAGGGTTTGTCTGTGGGATCGCTGGAAAAGGCCTCTGGAGTGAGATCCAGGAGGTTTTTAAAGTGCGAAGACAGAAAAATGTTTAGGCTGCAGTCCATAGCCGATCCTCCGTCTGAGGAGGACGTGTTCAGGGTTCCAACTTTTATGTCCACAGGCCTGTCTCTGTATTTGCACGAAGAAGACAAAAAATACTGTAATCCACTGTCGAATCCAGGTATTCATCAAAAATATAATTTAGAATCTCATCTCATGTTTCTTCTTGAAATTACGAATAGCTAAAACAGGCCTCAAGTGCTAAAACGAAGGCCTCTTTCCACATATATCTTATCTTATATGTTAATTAAAGCTTCATTTCACATTTCAATTTCAAAAGAGGGATTTATTTATATTTACAGCCACATTTTATTGACAGAAATAAGGCACACTTACAGGGGAAAATGACATTCTCATCACTGCTGTTGTTGAAATGATTGAAATGCATGCAGCATTCGTCCCTGGTTAGCTTTAAAACAATCATCATCATCATCCATATCATCATCAGCAGCAGCAGCAGCATGCCATTAGTACAGAGCAGCAGACATTAGTGCACAACCACAACAGCTCTTTGACTGTAGAACGACGTGGAGAAATGGCATTCATATAAGATAACCAGCAGTTTAGACATCCCAGTGCCACCATCAGCAGCTATTACAATACTCGATGAGAGGACACAATGCTTAATTCATTAAATCATCAAAGAAATTGTCCATTGCATTTTGATATTATGTGTCAACAATGTGTTTTACAGCATGGCAGCTCTTTACAACAGTTTGGAACAAGCAGAGACAATCCAAATGCAGGCTGGCACACACATAGAATGACACTAAGACAGCACTTTATACCACATCATTGTCACTGACAAGCCTTTTTGTAAGTGTGTGGTTATTATTGCATCAATGAAGTATTCAAAAATGGATGTGTTTTAAGTTAATAATTGTGACAAGAATGTAGTTTTGAAAGCATCTTCAATAATTAATGTGTTAAATATTATGTATTTATATAGAAGTTAAATGTGAACACACATACTAACAGTTTTTAGAACGAATAAATCATTGAAGGCTTACAGTGGATCAGTGGAGGTGAGTATAAAGTATTCACATGATGCAAAATGACTGGATCACATGGCAGCAGTGATGTCAGCTAGCCGAGGCCCTGCAGCAGCAACAACAAGCAACCCAGAGACACATGGACGCACGGGAAACAAACAGCGAGAGGACGTCCACGCCACACCATCTCTAACAATCAACACGCAAATGCAGGGGAGGAAACGCGTATGTGATTTTTATTCATTTGCAGTTGCACCACAAATGTTCTATTTTACATCCTCCTACACACATTTTAGCATGTCGCTTTGTTTGTGTTTCCATAAGAAAAGGAACAGTAATTATCAGCTAAGCCAAGTGTTAAACATATAATTGTATTATCTGAATAATATGCAATGGTAATGACTGGGATGATTTGTATAATTACAATCATGTGCATGTCTGAGCTAACTTTAAAATTAACTCCTGCCTGGGAATATTCCACATGACAATAAAACAGGCATAGAAATGGACTCATTTGATATTCCATACTAGCTATAGGAAGGCGTGTAAAAAGTGATTTACACTAGCCTGGCGGTATGAGGAAATCTCCAGTGTATGATCATGGGAGGTGACATGTGTGAGAACATGGCTGTATGAGTCAAGTTGATCCTATTAGGTGTTTAAATGGATTTTACATGGGTGTTAAGGCTCAGAATGTGCCATCAGACATGGAGAGGGAATCCATATTCATGGTGCATCGCCCCGGCCAGCAAAACGGAAAAAGCTGGTTATAGACCATTTGAGCCAGAGGTAATTGTTTATCTAGATGCCTCTTTCCTCAGTGCATAAGTTAGGCTGTCGACCGCTCATGGTGGACATTTTGTTTTCTCAGCCATATGTGTGTGTGTGTTCGGCTCAGCGGCAGCAGCAGTATTACATGTGGTATAAACCTCACTGCGATAAATGTCATTTGAGCAGCCATTTGCATAAAAAAGGGGCCCAAAGGGGGGAAGGTAAGAGGCGGCTCGGCACGGCTCAGCCCCATAATAAATGCACTACATGAAGTTGAATAAGAGGAGGTTCCACTCTATAACCACAACCAAAGGAAATATAGCACAATACTGTCTGCTGATACTTCATCAAATATTACAGGCCTACTCATACCGGTCAAGGCGACACTGATATTTCTGGACTTAAGGAGCCGCATGCTAATATTTTGTTAAATCTCAGAGATTGAGCAAAATTTGAAAAAAAATGTCACTTGTGTTCAGTGTTTTCCTGCAGAAATGTTCGTCATCATGAGGTCTGACAGAGCTTTTAGACCATCAGCAGGTCTTACACTATCCCAGTGAAATCAAACTGAACGGCCCTTATCAGATTTTCCCATGCCTCTTTTTTTCCGCACAGGCCCGAAAATGACACACCCACAAAAAAAAACCAAAAAAAAAAAAAAAACCCAAAAAGGTTACTGTTCCAGAACCCTTTTGATAGCAGTCATGATTGGAACTGAAACAATTAATCGATTTGTTGATTCAAAGAAACATTCTGTGGTTCCAGTTTGTGAGGATTTACTGCAAAACAAGACATTTGAAGACATCGTATCGTATGTGGTAACTGTTCACTGTTATGTAACATTTCCTACACCAATCGACTAATTGATTAATCAAAAAGATAATCACCAGATTATTCGATAATAAAAAGAATAGTTAGCCCCATTTTATATTATTGTAAACTGGGTTTTAGGCTGTTGCTCGGACAAAATGAGCAATTTCAAGGTGTTACCAAAGGCTCTGGGAAATTGTGACAGGGATTTTTACTATCTTCTGATGTTTTATAGAATAAACAATTCATTGAAGAATAATAAAAATAATTGAGAGATTAATCAAAATTAAAAACTGATAATTAGTTGCAGCTAGTCATAATCCTCTTTTGAGTGTATTATTAAGAAGTCTGAATTAGTCTAAGTCATTCTGAACCAAATTTACAGAGGAACAACCCTGGTAAAAATGTATTTCTTTTTTCTTTAATGAAAATGTATGCCTGTAGCTGTACCTGGTCAGCAAGGCTGGATTACCAACCATAAAGTGGCAACTGCTCTGAGGCCCCAGAGCTCCAGGGTCCCCAAAAGCTCTAGGCTTACTGTGTGTGAACTGGTTTGTGCAAATTTAATTGAAATTTTGTTTTAGAACATGCACGATCAAAGTACAATATCAACTGACATGATAATGGCCTTAAAGTGGGTCCTGCTTTATTTCCTAATCTGGAGGCCCTGTCTTGAAGAGGGTCCCTGTCAAGATCTAGTTAACCTCAAGGTTATGCACTGCTGTATGGTTTACACAGATAAAACTGTGTCACTTTCAAACGATGTTATAGTTTGTTATAGTTTGACTCCTAGCACATTTTCAGGTCAGTGCTTGTTAAAGGGTTTAAGCCAGTGCTGACCCCATATATCTGCAAACCAATAAAGGCCTGACCCTCTTATTGTAAATATGCATGTTTGTGTTAGTGTGCAGGCTGTCATGCCGGCCTTGCATTATGGGAACAGACACTGTTCATGCAGATAGAGTTACATGATCAGAAGTTGTTGTCCGACAAGACAAAGAGCCACTTTTTCTCTGTTAGACCGCACAATCTCGAAGCAACATGTCCGACAGACACACACACAGAAACAAAACACACACACACACTATGCTGTCCATCGCCATGGAGACAGAGACAGACTGACAGATGCACAGTGGGACAGACGTGAGGAGACTCTCGACCTCGAACCGTGGCTCAGCAGACAGGAAGTGGGCAGGAAAAAGAACATTGCAATGCAGTACAGATCAAAGAAGAAGTGGGATATTCTTTTTGGAAGGGTGGAGAGTGGGGGTGTGGCTTCACCCATCCTGACAGTCCTCCGTGGGTGGGTGGGTAGTCGGGGTGAGGTGAGGTGGGTGGGTGTCGGGGAATGGGGGTGTTGCTGGTGTTGGGCGAAGAGAGGACTCTCCTCGACTACGCGTATTCTTAAGCAATAACAACGTGATCCGTATTATCCACCCAAGAATACCCGTCACCGAAGAGAGTCTTTCAGTAAACACGGGGAGCTAAGCCAGAAACCACGTGAGCAGCACCACTGCCATTGCATCATCATCACCACCACCATCACCACCATGGCCATCGCCGACGCCATCAGCAGCCCCCCTTCAGGCTCCAGTGGCAAACAGACACATACACATATAGAGAAAGTGGGGCAGTCGCATTGATTGAAGACACCTCGCTGCAGCATGAGGCAAGGCTCCATCAATGGCTCCTCTGCAAAGGAGAAAATTGACAACGGGGGCATTTTCAATCCGAGCCAGCAGCGTGTGTGGAAGGGAGAAACAGAAAAAAAAAACAAAAAGAGAAGGATGTGTAAAAGCTGAAGTTAGCTTGATTCACTCTCTCTTGGTTCTGTACACAAAACTCTGGAGGTGACAGGGGAGAAGGGAGTGTGGCGCAGCCCAAACCCACACTGCAAGCCTCTTACCTGTGCTGCGGTCTGGCAACGCTGCCCCTGCCTTATGGAAGTCCTCATCCAGCGGTGACATTTGGTTTCCCTGCTGCCGTCGCTGCTCCTGCTCGGCCCTACCCGGGCGTAATGAGATCTGGGAGGGGGGAGGGAAGGAAGGGGCGGAGGGGGTTGGGTGTAGGGGGATGCACGCACAGGGGAGATGCGGGGTTAGGGAGGTCAGGCCGGGAGCTGCCGCGGTGTGACAATAGCCCCGTACACTCCATTACCACCACAACCCCCCCACCCTCCCCACCCCCGCAACACAAGGAGAGAAATCAACACATGGATTATACCACAGGAGGGAGGGTGCAGCGCATGCAGAGAACTAATTTGTTTGATTACGTAAAAATAGTCCTGCTTTTTGCAGCAGCACACCAGTCCGCACTCCGGCTTCCTTCAGGCTGATTACTGTTGTGTGGTATATATTGGAAAATATACATTCAGTAACATTTTTAATTCATGGCAACATGTTGCAGCCCATGAACTTTATTACACTTAAAATTTCAAATGTTAAAATGCCTTTTAAATTAATTTCTAAATGTTAATTTAGCAATCATTATTATGATTCCCCCTCTTCTTTATTTTCAAATTAAAGCGAGTTTAAATGCTGGAGCGAGGGCCATGAATAATGTATGAAAAGTTCAAGCAAATTTATTCCATTCTACTCTAATTGAACTAGCCGGCTGAATACAAAGAGCAAGCTCCAGCTAAGCCGATCCAAAATCATTCCATTGATTTGTTGTCTTTAATCAATATTTACAATTACTCTGCGGATGGTTTGGTAAAAGGAATAGACTCGCCGGTGTGTGCATCCTCTACACCTAGGGCTGACACTAGGTTGACGGTTTCTAAATTAGAATTGCATCATACACGTTCATCAAAACTGAGGAATAATAAAGTAATTTGCTGCAGTTTTCCCAAAGCAGAAAAGATTGACAGGGAGAGAAAATGCATTTTAAATGTTTAACATTTTTTTAAAAAAAAGTATGAGTGGATTTGCAGTCACATCAGTACAGACAATGCAGACTGTCATTCTTCTGGATGGCAAATTCAAACTCTGCAGAGGGGATGAAGCAGGATGGACAAATTGATAGATGGAATCAACAGCCCTGAGCAGGGTGGAAGGGTGGACAGAGGAGGGAAAGCAAGGGAAAAGAGAGGAGGGGGTTAGAATGGAGAAGTAAAGGAGATGGAGAGTAAAACAAAGAATGAACCAATGAAGCAGGAAGAAAAGAAGCAGATGAGATGCTAAACCACAAGTTTTTTTAGTTTTTCCTTTTTTCCTTCTCTGTTTACCCTCTCATCCTCCACTCTGCCAGCCAGCCTGGACCACTAAGCCCAGGAGACACACACACACTAATACAAACACACACATACCCTCACCCAAAACCAGGAAGACCCCGACCCATCTACCCGTCCATCCACCACTGAGCTGCAGAGAGCTGGGATTTACCACCCGCAGCCAAACACACACACAAACACACACAGATCGTCGACTAGCCTAGCCCAACCCAGGCCATCTGTAGAGAGAAAAGAGAACCTGAGGGCTTCAGCTAGAGATCATCTCTCTTTCTCTCTCTCTCTCACACACACACACACACACACACACACACACACACACACACACAGAGGACGACTAGCCCAAGTATCATTGATTGTTCAGTGGAAGCACCCCGGAGACTCATCAGATTACTCTGAGAGCAGGAGCAACAGCTAAAATCAAACACCAGGAATCTTGTCTTCCCTTTGCTTTCATTCAAACTTCCTCACACTCACTTACATTTTCAGCACACAACAAACACAGAGTACCACAGGTTGTCAGGAAAAGGATGTAGTAAAGATGATGAGGAGCATAAGAGTGAAATGCCCTCTCTGATGTCATTTTTCCCCCTTTTTTTAAATTTCTCTGTTAATTTTTGTTCACGCTAAAGAATTGCAATTCCTCCTTCCCTTCTCCTCTTAACTTACGGGACCCTACTTTCACACACAGACACCCACCTCCTCACTTTTCTGATTTAATTGCCCAAAGTCCAGTGAATAAGATGATAGTGGACAGGGCATATGGGGAGGAAAAAGGGATGGAACACACTTGCGACAATGTACAAGAGAAGACAAGTATTGCACGCTAGGGGAGGAAAAATTTGGTCCTCCAGTCAGAGAGAGAAGAAAAAATGTCAAAAAATATTTTCAGAAATTTTCCACCAGAGGAGAAAGGAGTGGAAAAATAAAAATAAAGGTTGAAACTGAGACAACAGGTCCTCTCTGTGTGCCATGGTGGCCTCTTACCCTCTTTTCTTCTTCTCTTCTCTGCTCTCCTGTAAACCAGGGTGTTGCCTCTCCTCTGCTCTCCTGACGGCCTCTCCTAAAATTTTCTCCCCTTCCTTCCATCCTTCTTTCCTCCTGATGCCTTGCAGAGGGTCCGCGCAAGCTGGGAGGTGGTGATCTCCCTCCCCCTCCCAGTTCCAGGAAGAGCTCCCTGAGGAGAAGGAGGAGGCAGATCCCGGCAGGAGACGGAGGATCCAGCAGCAGGAGCGGCGGTGGAGGCAGCGGTGCTGATGATGCTGCTGCCAGAGAGGGATGAGGGGAGGGATGGATGCTTAACAAAAGATCTCCTCCTCCTCCTCCTTTTCTCCTCTTCTTCTCCTTCTTGTCCTCCTCCACTTTTTCTTCTTCCACTCTTCCCACCGCTCTCGCCTTTCCCTCTCCGCTCCCAGCGCTGAAAGAAGCCAGTTGTTGCTCTGCCGCGGCAAATGAACTGACAGCCGGCAACGAGCCGGTGGAGCGAATGAGAGAGCAGAGAGCAGACGGATGGGAGAGAGAGAGAGAGGAAGAGAGAGAGAAAGGGAGAGCGTGTGGTGTGATGTGGCATCTGCGAGAGAGTGATAGAGAGGAGAGAGAGGGATACGGAGGTAGAGATGGACGGGGGGGCGGGAGGATGGATGGAGGAGGAGAAAGACGGAGAGAGAAAGGTGGGGTGAGGCAGGATGCAGGGAAGGATGGGAGAGAGAGAGCAGACAGAAGGAAATAAAGAGAGAGAGATGTAAAGAAACAGAGAGAGAGAGAGAGAGATATTGCAGCAATGAAAACCTTCAGCCACCAGCAGTCTGTCTAACGGACTCTGTCCCTGCTATGAGGAAAGCCAGAGAATAATTAGATTTAAGCTTCACACACACACACACACACACACACACACACACACACACACACTCTTCTGTCTCTTTCTCTCTGTCACACACACACACACACACACACCCTGGCACCTAGTAATGGTGCATTAATTGATGTGCTGTGCGCTTCAAGGCCCTCGGTCAACACCTCCACCAGCACCCACTAAAACGTGCTTTCTGGAAAAAAAAAATCATCAGAAATAAAGCGAGGGATGATGATGATGATGATGATGATGATGGGAAGATTAGAAGGAGTAGGAAGAGAGGAAAATGAGTTGCCCCTAAGGACTGATGAAAACACACAATGAGGATGGGGGCCAGAAAGAGAGAGACACTGGAAATCATATGCATTGACACACCACACACACTACATCATCAACTGTGAGCAGCACTCACAGCCAACAAAAGCCTCCGTACACACACACACACACACACACACACACATCAGCGTCCGTGTGAGGACGATGACACACAGAAACAGTGCGTGTGTGGAGGGGGGTTCAAGTGTGACAACATTTCATTTTTTTCCTCTTTGTTGTAAAGGAAAGGAGACAAGGAAAGGTAATAAGGTGTTATGAGTCATAAAAATGCCTCTGAGGGAGGGTTGGACTGATATTGGTTTTCGAAAAGCCAATACTGGAAGGACTGAATTTTCAATTTGACCATTTTTGTATCTAAAAATAAAATAAAAAAATAATAAAGAAGGCAAGAAAAAATTTGAGCTGATTTAGACCATCATATGAAGCCAAAAACACAGCCAATGGTAATATTCCTATAATTAGACAGTTTTCATCCTCCCAAATTTCAAATTTGTTATTGTGACCCCCCAGAATTGTATTTTCTACAGTGCTGACAGGCCTTTGAAACAACAAAACTCCATAAGACACTGAAACTACCAACCAAGAGCCAGTAGCTCCTTAATTTAGGATTAAACATGTTACTGCAGACATTTGATATCCTCTGGTATGAAAATGAAACAACTGAATATTCAGAAGCCGTTGTCGAATAGAATCATCACATCACAGGCGGACTACACAATGACTGCACCAGATCACATTTTTAATGAAAAGCCCAAATCAGCAAGTCAAGCCAATATATTGGTCTGAACCTCGGAGGGAGGACGCTGCCGCCTGTAGAATTTCCCTGAAACAAAAATGCAAAAACATAGGGAGGGGAAGGGGAAAAAAATAAAAGAATGAAAGCAAAAGGAAAAACTAAACCAATTTCCTCAGGGCTGATTTAAGGTCTTCTTAATGCCAACTGGTCTCTTAACTCGCCGCAACAGGCCTTGACTTTTCAAGCTGACATTTTCAATTAGTAAGGCTTAAAATTATTTGAGCAGAAAGAATGAGAGACCCTGTTTTTAACCGCAGATAATGGTCAGATAGTATAAGATTCTGTGTAGGTGTCCAGATCACACACACACACGGAGAAATGCAGGAACAGATCAGTGATACTGTGCCATTCTTTTTCAAAGCAGCAAGGGACATGAAATGCACACAAACATCAAACAAGCTTTCATGTTCTTTTTTTCTTTACATTAGCTCCACTGAAAGGCCAAAAGCCTGAAAAGCCACGCTGCACACAGGAAATCTCTATCAGTGATGATTGAAAAATT
The DNA here is from genome assembly GCA_008360985.2 of Macquaria ambigua. Taxonomy (NCBI): domain Eukaryota; kingdom Metazoa; phylum Chordata; class Actinopteri; order Centrarchiformes; family Percichthyidae; genus Macquaria; species Macquaria ambigua. The sequence goes on along the minus strand of VMKM01001696.1, from coordinate 28,204 downwards.
AGGGGATGCAATCGATATGACCGGTTTGTGTGTGATAATGATTCTATTTGAGTCTATTTTGTCCCCACTTGATTCCTCCTTCCCTTTTCATAATTTAGGAAAGACAACCACAAGCAGACAAAAACGAACCACGCAAATGCTTCATTTCAGCAGTGTCTTCATTTCAGTGGAGCAACAGAGCAATTACATTTATATTTCTGCTACTGCCTTTGACACGCGTGAATCTCCAGAGTCAAAGGAAATTAAAATCTCTCAAGGATTCCACAGCAATCGTCGCCGTCTTTGAGGGCGACTAGGGGGGTAAAATAATCATACACGGTTTTATCTTGGATGGAGATGGTTCCTTAATGTACAATAGACAAAGGAGCCGAGCTGGGGGACCAGCTCTGTTTCATGGCAGTGTAGTGCCCCCTAGTGGCCGCCGGTGGTATGTCAGCTGCTGCTGCTGGCTCATTGTTCAGCCACAGTGGGTGCTTTTAGAGGTAAAACAGCAGGAGGAATACAAAAAGATGGAGGGGAGACAAAGACACTACGTTTAACTACACATCATTGATCAGCGTGAGTGTGTGTGGGGAATAAGAGAAGATGGAACAAAGTCATGTCATCCACCTCCAATATATTGGAGGTTCCTTCCTGACCACAGCTATATGAACATTCATGGAATCCTGGTGTGTTTTTATTATTTAGCCTGAACAGTTTTTGCTTTTAAAATACACAAAATATGAGAAACAATATATATACTATATATATATATATATATATATATATATATATATATATATATATATATAAAGAGACTGCTTTATGGAGCTGTTATGCCTAAATGAATGGGTCTAAAAGGAGACTTTTTGTGTCTCATGATTGGTTTTTAGAGGTTTTTCTAATATAAAACTACGAGGGCAAAACCTGTATCCTTGTTTCTTGGGGGTAATAAATTGGTAAGCATTAAAAATACAGAACACTGGCACAAAGTATCCACTATCAACTTCAATATGAAAATATCAGTCACACACACACAGATTTTCGACTTGTCTGTATTGAGATGTTTTGGCAACAGTATTCATCCAACATTCATGCTTAAAAATCAGCTTGGACTGTGAATCCAATTGCATTGATAGATAGAGAGGGAGCTGCAGGAAGAAAGAAACAGGCAGAGAGAGAGAGAGAGAGAGAGAGAGAGAGGTACACAGTCACTGCGGTGTGATGAGGCCGTGGGCAGCTTTTCTTCTGCAGGAAGGTCTCGTCTTTTCAAAGCAGTCAGCCTTAGAAAAGGCAGTGAATTGGGTTTGAAGCGCCACAAGGCCAAATATCTGCACAACATGTACAGCACAACTGTAACAGAGAGAGAGACAGTAACAGGAAAAAGAAAAATCCATAAGCTATTAGCAGCCAATTAATCCCATGAAGCAGTTAACAATGGCAGGATGGAAGAAGGTTGAAAGCTGTGTTGGTGTCAACAAACCAAGCCTGTGCTGCTGAAAGTGCCTTCCCTTCATTAGGGAAAATGTACTTGTATTACAGTAAAATAATATTCTGTGTGATGGATGTAGCCAAAATAGCTATGGATTAGCATGATTTTATATTATATAAACCTAGGCACAAAATTAAACATCAAGAGCTATTGCTCCAAGAATCCATTACAACTGTCTGTTCCGTTGCAGTGCTAGTTTACTCCTGGCTAGCTCATGCTGTCTGCCTACCTCTAATGGCCCAGATTTGACCTGATTTTATTTACCTTTGACCCTCATCTGCATATCTCTTTATACATAAATCTTTAAGTAAATTCAAGCTGTCCTTGGCCCATATCATGTGTCACCCAGTTTGGCACTTTGTGTTCTGTGAATGATTTGTAGTTGATTTATCTTCTTTTAAAAAAAAATGCACTGTATTTTTAAATATTTACCCTTTTATTTATCGTCCCTCAAGCTCAAATAGTATGTGGTATGTGGCCCCCTCCTCCCCTACCACAATGATGACTCTCTCCATGCTGGAGAGGGACGTTAACAGGCTTTTCAAAAGGCAGCACCCCCACAAAGCATCTGTCTCTGCTTCTCAGTCTCCGGTGTTCACAGACATCTTTAACACCTCACTGAAGACATGCCATGTGCCAGCCTGTAAGACCTCCACCATCATCCCTCTCCCCAAAAAACCAAGGACCACTGGACTTAATGATTACAGACCAGTCGTCCTGACCTCTATGGTAATGAAGTCTTTTGAGCACCTTGTGCTGTCCCACCTTAAAGCCATCACTGACCCACTCCTGGACCCCCTGCAGTTTGCCTACAGAGCCAACAGGTCTGTAGACGATGCAATAAATATGGCTCTCCACTTCATCCTCCAGCACCTAGACTCCTCAGGAACCCATGCCAGGATCCTGTTTGTGGACTTTAGTTCTACCTTCAATACAATCATATCAGAAAAGAAAAATAACCCAGCCCCACCTGACCCAATCACCCTGTGTGACTCATCAGACAGCACTGTGGAGTCCTTCTGCTTCCTGTGCACCATCATCACCCAGGACTTCAAGTGGGAGCTGAACATCAGCTCCCTCACCAAGACACAGCAGAGGATGTACTTCCTGCGGCAGCTGAAAAGGTTCAACCTGCCAAGGACAATGATGGTGCACTGCCATTATTGAGTCCATCCTCACCTCCTCCATCACCATCTGGTACACTGCTGCCACTGCCAAGGACAAGGGCAGACTGCAGCATACCAATCGCTCCACAGAGAAGGTGATTGGATGCAATCTGCCTCCCTCCAGGACTTGTACTCCTCCAGGACACTGAGGTGAGCAGGAAAGAATGTGGCTGGCCCCTCCTAACCCGGACACAAACTTTTTGAGACCCTCCGGCAGGAGGCTGCAGTCCATCTGGACCAAAACCTCATGCCACAAGAAAAGTTTCTTCCCATCTGCAGCTGGCCTCATCAACAAGGCCCGGGATCCCCACTGACACAGACTCTTATACCCTTATATACTCTTATACCTCCCACCCCCACCCCACCCCACTACACGTTATATTAACATAAAGTCTACACACCTGACTCAGTATGTTACATTAACGCATCTTTTGGATTACTATCTTGCACATTGCAAATATTCTTTACACTTCATGCTGTGAACTTTTGCACATCCCCTGGTCAATATTGTACAGCGCTTTCATTTAAATAACAGTCATATTGTAGATATTTTATCTATATTTTTTCCACATTTTATTGTCAATTTTATATTTTATATTTATGCTTCTTGACTTGCAGTATTTGCTTTATCTTTCTTTATATTTTCTACTTACTACTTTATTGTTATGCACCAATATACCAAGGTAAATTCCTTGTATGGGAAAACCTACTTGGCAGTAAACCTGATTCTGATTCTATTAAAGTTGAAGGGAGTTCTTTAATGCCTCACGGAGGTAAGGATGGTGAATGTTGATTCTCCCTGCCTAAATGCTGCCTTTGAGATTTTCTGGGAAACAACAAAGGCTTTTAAACCACAGCACCTTTACAGATCACACCCAATAATTAATGCATTGTTACCGCTCAAGCATATCAGCTATTGCCACATCTTGTATTACTGTCATCAATTAGCATGTTTACATCTTACATCTAATACAATACAAATGTGTCTTTGACTAGACCTTCACAAAATTAGAACATAAAACATTTGAAACAACAAGTATTCCTGATATGTAATCTATGATGTGTGCTCCACCAATGTCATTTGATACTAGTGGGAAATTATGAAATTAAATTAAATTATAATTTCATGTTTAAGATTTCATTTGGAATGAAATAATTTTTCTCAATATGCCTTCCTGTCAGAGTCATGTTAAAACACCTTACAGTGGGCAGCAGTTCAAACTGATCATAGAGCTATAGGGGTGTGTGGTGCCCAGTGTATTTTAAAATATATTGGGCTTTCTGTTCCATTCTGATGGTATGCAAATCTATGACAACTTCTTGTTTTTTCTATCTAACTGGTCTCTGGGAAATTTAGCACTTATCATTGTCTACTTTATAGCTAATTTCTGGCCTTTCATTTATATCTACAGTATGTACCAATTGTATTGTTTTTGTATTAATTCCTGTACAGGACCATTTTTCTCAGTTGTGAATGGTTACAACATCATCATTTGAGCTTATTTTACTCTGACCAATCACCGGCTGGCTGGAAACTGAGCAAAGGACATCCAGCTGAAACATATACAAATGCATTAATATTACTACCACCTCTTAAGGTGAAAGAAATACCAACCGTCATTTTAAATGGTAATACTTACATGAGTGGGCAGCAGGGGGATTTGCAGGGACGCCATTTTAATGAGCTGGTGATGGTGGAACTTTTTAAATGGACGTACAGGTTGGGACCCAAACATTGAAAAACAAAAAAATTGAATGTCAATCAGCCAACTGGGTACAGTCATCAACAACAGACTTTACTGCTCTAATCTCTACACACCTATTCATCACAAATAATGTGTGCCCTACTGTGAACCAGAAGAGCATAGTTGTAAATAATGTGAAAAAGACCACACACCCAATCAAACAGTTTTATTCTAAAGATGTGTCAAGCTTTACTAACTATAATAAAACAATGTAATGAAAATAATCCTGCATTGTAGTCCTTGAAAATTGCATTCTTCATATTGATACACACACGAACACACATTCTTGCTGCGGACACCAGAATTAGTCATTTAACGTATACATTTAACTATACTAGACATTTATGTAATTTTCAACCTACAGTACACACCTATTTACACACAGACCGACTCACTAAGGCAAACAGAGAGATGGTAGGTGTGTATACAGCAGCTGTATACACCATCTAATCTGTATACATAATGAGGTTTTACTAAACAGCTTGTAAAACTTACATAAGCCTCACTATAACTGAAGTAGCTGCAAACTAGCCCTTAAACATGTTCCCTGTCCTCACCAGAGTGCTTAAAACCAATTATGTTTATACTTTCCTGACAAGCAACCCAGTCCATACTTTTTTTAAGTGAATATTTTAATGAATACATAATAAAATAATGACTATAATAATGTATATAATGTAAGAATATGTTCACATTATTACATACAATGTAAAATGTTCATATGGGCCCTACATTTGTATATTTGTTGCTGGAGGCTTAATGGGACACATCTAACAAGTGCGTTAGCATTTGCATTACCTTGTGTGTAATTCAGCATCAGTGCTACACTGGAGCCTCTGTAGACGTCCTGTTAATGAGTAACAGTGGTCCATCCTGTAATACTAAGGAGCTCGGATGTTACACTAACAAGCAGCAGCCTTCAAGTCGAGGCAGAGCTGCTCCGCTGTGGGTTGTCAATTGGTGACCTCTGGCCTTGATTCACAGAGCTTTGCATAACTAGAACCTCCACCTGGGCTTCTGATGCTACTTGTGGTTCAAGAGGTCAGCGGGATGAAGGAGGAGGTTATCATATGCAGAGAGGACAGTCAGGGATCAAGAGGGACACGACTGCTGGAGAGTGGAGGCAGGGTGGTTTCTGTGGCAGTTTTAACAACAGCGGGTTTTTCTGAGATCAAAATCTATAAATCTGGCAGGTTTGCTATTAAACTATTCAAAATATTCAACTTTTAAACAACGGAACTCTTATAGTGTAAAAAAGTCTCAGTGTATATAGTATAAGCATATACAGTATATTAGATGGATTAGCGGTTTCTATAGGCAGGGTGAAGTAGGTGTTAAAGGCTGTTTTATCAGAATGAAAACCAATCCCATGATGCTGTACAAGTGAAGCTAATTATGACCCACTCCATACTTGAGTTAAACCTGGTTTCTGGATTGCTTTTTAATCAGTCATTAATATATCTATCTTTATGGTGGATAGTTCTTAAATAAATTATCAAATGTTCAGTTTGTTTTGAAAAAACATGTCTGTATTATGTTACTAACATAACACTACTTAATAAGAAGAGATACTACAGTGGACAACAACTTGCAAAATGTTCAGGTTTCAGTTTTGAATACCAAGTTATATTTACCACCTAGAAGCTGGGCAGAACACTTTTTTCTTGATGTATTTATCAAAAAGCTGAGGGGAACAGAATCCTGTAGTATATGTAAGCTGAATGCTGCAGTGGCATATTCTCCCCATTTTTCCTATTTAACATGAACACAGCTTTACAATGTAGGAAGAGTAGCAATCAGGAAAGAAATAAAACATGAATGCAGAAAAAGGAAGATGAGAAAGAGCATTATTTTTAATTATTTATTAGGACTCTTGAGTGAACAGAGCGTCAGAGAGTCCAAAATGGAAGAATCTATCGTAGCTTATTAGCTGTGTATGATTAGCTTTTATTTATGTTGGAGTAGAAAGTGCTCCAGAAAAGAAGAAGATGTTTTGCAAACAGTTATGAGATTGGAATCAATGGCACAAACACATCTTTTGAATAAACTGTGATCTCATTGTAGATAGATTATCTGTAGATTTCACAAGTAGATGTATTTAGAAATTTCACCAGAAGTTCTTGAAATGTGATGCAGTAGCTGCGGTTTTAATTTTGCAATGAGGGGTGCTAAAGGTAAAGAAAAAGTGCAATGGATGCCTTCTGTCCCGGCACATATTGGTAGAAAAATGTTTCATTACTCATGCGTTGCCGACATATGCTGGACATCGAAATTTGTGCTTGCATTCTTATGCATCATAGGGAAAAAAGGGAGAGAAAGAAACAACAAACTTGTTTTCTATCACTTTCAAGAAGCTCACAAGCACACAAATCCCCCTCCCCATGCCAATGCAGCCAGTAGAGTTATGGTGCAACCATCGGTATTTATGGCCTGAAGGTAGATGAGCTTCAGAGAGTGGGTGGACAGTCGGGGATTGTTCTGTGCTTATTTGTGTCCAAACTGTCCATATATTGACCAGAAAGATTGACCTCTACCAGCTGCCGTTGGTCCTGCCTTCCTGGGCACGTCTCTCTCTCTCTTCCCTCAAAGACCCTCAGCTCTAGGACTGTTTTGTGGGTCAGGGTCAGTCATTAGTAGAGAGGCCAGTGTGTGTGTGTGTGTGTGTGTGTGTGTGTGTGTGTGTGTGTGCTGGTGTGTAATGGTGTAATGTGTAAAGCAAAAAGCAAATGAAGGGCTGTGACCGGGGGCGATCCTTGGGAGAGGCAGCCAGGCCTGCAGCAAGCAGCAGGCACTTTTTAGACTGAATCAGAGTAGCCTAATTATCAATCCAGCCTGCCTTCACTGCATGACGTTATGCAGGACTTCCACAGGATACAACAACATGAAAGATGACACTTTCATGATTCATGTGAGGAAGTCAGATTGTTGAAACAGCAAAATAGTAACAGCTAAGAAAACTGGGGTGTATCTAAGTACAAGCAGGGCACATGGGAGGTGTTAAAGTTGAGATTATATGAGAGAAGAGAGAATTATCACCTGAATCTGCAGCTCCCCTCAGCTTTACAGAGCTTAGAGAGTTTCATCTCACTGTTTAGCTGTCCGTTTCGTAATGTTATTGTCAGAGCTTTAATAACCCCACTGTCCACTACCTGCTCAGCATCAAACAGCAGACAGACACAGTTAGAGACTAGCTGGTGAACATAGTGGAGCATTTAGCAGCTAAAGAGCCAGATATTTTTCTCAGGAGTTGTAGAGACCAAAAACAGAACTAAAAGTGAATATTGGACTTACATTCATCAGGTAGACAAAAACAGGACTCCAAATGAATGCTGATGTTGCTCCATAACTGGTATATGTGTAAATTGGCAACTGTTTGCCAACAAGTTCACCATATCAATTTAAAAGATGAACTTGTTTCCACTGCCTCCAAGGTTTAAGGGAAGTCAAAGGTTATGGGTAAAGTATAAACCTTTACATTACTACACTCTATTTTAATTGACATTATTATTAATTCATGTATTTAGTTATATTTTTGACTTGATTTGACAATCTTTGAATGTCTTTCATCGTTTTTGTTGCTCCACATCATATCAGTAATACTTTGTTCTATTTTTGTAAATATGCCCAGAAATCAAGAGTGTGCTCGCTCTTTAAAAGTTAGTTTGCAATGCTGTGAGCACCACAAACAAAATCCCATTCACCTCCATTGTACTGGGATGGAGGCAGAAATCTCGGAGACCAATATCTCAAAACCTGGACGAATAAAACCAAAACTATCTGCATGGTCAGATAACACAAGGTAAATGCTTTTTTTTTTCTTCATATGGACACATATTAACAAACCATTACACTGATGTAACCCTCATGTGTGTACAGATGGTGGTTACAAACCTCAAGCTATTTGTGTGAAAGCGTGACTCCAAGCAACAGGAGAGAAATTTCCGTCAAGGTGAATAATCAGAGAAAGTAGAATGGTTTGGCAATGGACACAGCTGAGCAGAGAGAAGCTGAGAGGCCTTCAGCCTTCAGCAGATTGTTTGTCGAATGAATTCGACGACACATCCCCAAGGACCAAATAACAGAGAGGCGCTCAGAAACACTCATTGCTGCTCTGATTGCCATATTCTCCAGATAATTAACTGTCAAGGTTCTTGTCACTCCCCCACCACCACCACCACCACCACCACCACCACCACCACCACCACCACCACCCCCAGCTCCTTCTCTTCTTTTTTCTCTATCACCTTCTCTGTCTCTCTCTCTGCTACTTCTTGCTGGTGTGGCGGAGCTCGATCAGCCCCTCATTACTTACTGGCACATATTAGCAGCGTTTATCCATGAGTGATCGGCTATCGCACAGAGCAGGGGAAGGAGGCGGGCATGGGGTAGGTTGGTGGGAGGAAGAGGAGGAGGGTGAGTGAACTGAGGTGGAACTAATTTTTTGACAGGTCCTTGATATGGGTTGGGGGGTGTAACAAAACAGGGACTCTGAAATCCCCTGGGTTGGGGGGATGGAGGGGCATTTTGTTATTCATCCGAGTGACGCCGTTGTCTTGTGGCATCCAGACTCTGTAGAAACATTTTAAACTGAGAGGACTGGAGCGGAGGATTGGTCAGCTCAGGTTCTTGAGGCCAAAGAGAAAATCCTGGTACTTTTGAAAGGTTCAAGTTAAGGTTGGAGCTCCATCTCCCACCAAAATAGATTACAGGCTACTATCTGAATGTACAGAACAGGTCTAAAAGCTTATCTCTGAGGGTTTTTTTCTGATTATTCACAGTGTGACATATGATGCAGACAAGTTCATTGTAAAGAGAACATGTTGAGCGCCCTAGTGGCCTAGTGTTTGGGGCACATACTACCTAAGTGGGGCATCTGCAGTTCAAATTCTGCCGAGGACCTTTGTTGCATGTCGAGCCCACCTCTCTCTCCATACGTTTCCTGTGAGCTATGTATTAAAGGAGTGATGTCAAAACCAAAAGCACTTCCTACATAACTTTCATACCATCTAAATCAGACACAAAACTCCTGCTTTTCTATGCTTTTTTTGTTTGTTTGGTTTTTCAAACTGGCGTGTCATTCATTAACAAGTTGACATGAGGGAGCTGTTTGGTCACTGTCAGACCTGGGGTTATATTCACAAAACATCCTCAGTCTAAAAGTAGCTCCTAACCCGCTAAATTAGGAGAAACACTTGAAATAAGGGGTGGTCCTAATTTAGGAAGAGTAATTCACCAAGTATTTTAACACTAAAACAAGCTCTCTAACAAGGAGTTAGAGGCAGTCCAGAGGACTCCTGAGCCACTAAGACCCACCCACAGTCAGTAATGTGCTGCAGGTAATGTGTCCCATTGTGTCAGTGTTCTGTTGAAATTGAATGATAACGAACTCTCAATTCATATTTTGATGGTGGTCATTTAATATGGATTTAATCAGCTCACCAACAAATCAAAACAATCCAATAACACTGGAACTGCCAGTATGTTTGAACTCGATGCTAAAATACAGTTCTCAGCCTCAGCCATCTGACAGAACCAAAAAAGCTCTTCAGACCCCGATTTGTTTGACAGTTCATTACGTGCACATTAAATAATCAGCAACTGCCATAAATAGGTGATTTCATGGCCATTGCTGCATTATCCTGTAAAATTTGGTCAACATCAAAGTCTGATGATTTGTTATGTCAGCTGTATATATATCACTGATGGTGTTTGATGTCAGATATATATATATATTCAACAAGTCAATATTTTACTTTTTTTCATGTATGAAATTTGTGACGCAGTTATATCTACAAAATTCTTAAATGAAATCTATCTATCTACATGATGTCATCCATAGCCTTCTTTTATCTCAGGAGTTCTCTTAGGCCCTTTTTAAACAGAGATCCTACAATACTGCCATAGAGAAGACCCGTCATTACGCCAGCTTTGCTTATTTACACTGAACCAAACAATGCTGGCATAATGCTGCCCCAGTGTGTGATTTTAGGAAGCATGCTGGTGTTCCGGAAGAAAAAGAGGTGTGACGTGTAACACAACAGCGTCGGCGTCTAGTGTGATGTGTAACATGGCGTCGTTGATCTCGTCCTCTCCTCAGAAGGTAAGGAGCTCCCGGACATGTCTCCCCAATTCACAGACATTTTTGGTTGCTGCAGGTTAGCTGCTAACTTCTTCTTTGAGTTAGCTGCTAACTGCTGCTAGCTGCTTTATATATCCCCCGGTGGTGGCCTTTAACAGGTTTTATAAAAGGGGCTTTTATTCCTTAGTAAGTGTCTCTCAGCAGCTTTGTGAATAGCAAGAGGAAACTCTTAGTTACAAACTTTTAGCGCCATTTAGGAGGACTCCTAGTGGTAAGATAAAATCCTTTATGAATACAGATGCCAGGTCCCTTTTTGGCTATAGTTTATTTGTTTCAATGACTACACACAGAAGACTGTCTTGTCTTTATTATCTATCTGTATGAAAAGTGTTTATCTGCAGACAGGAAACAGGAGCATTTCTTCTTCTGCTTCAGGGACTTTCGAGGAGAGGTGACATAAACAAACAAGAAAAAATAGTTTTGCTATAATACATAAATGTCATGAAAAGTGGCATTAGTCTGTTAATAATCTATGGTTGTGGTCTGTCCCTTTAACACTGAACATACAATGAAAGACCCCACAGGATCTGGTAAGTGTGATGTTTTTATCTATCTCATCCATAGCTTTCAGAGCAGCTGCAGAGCTGCTCAACACATTGCCTCCTGTGAATGAAATGCCACACTTTATGCCTGAAATGAAAAGTATATTCAGGCTGTACAGTACCTCGCCTAGTGCACCTGCCATGTTTGTTTTTGTTGATAATGCCACATTTCCACCTACTCACCCGCTTTGCATAGAGCACAGAAGAAATGACATCAGATCACAATGCAGAGGAGAAATGCCAGATGTAAATGCAAAGGGCGTGATCAGACTATTCATTAACCATAGTTTACTAGTCTGAGTTATACTGTCTGAATGAGTGGTCTTTTTCACTATGAACTCTGTTGTGGTGAAAAATGATACTTTTAAGTTTTTGGAATTTACCTCTTACCTCTCATAAATTGGGCAGCATTTAGAGAGCCATATTGGCTGAACCCTCATGGTCACAATGACTGATCCCTTTTTTCAGCCCTAATTAAACATTTAGAGCCACAACCTCCCCTGTTGTTGAATGCAATTTAAAATTTAAAAGTGACTCAGGCCAAGAAATCGTTATTATTTGCACCAGAGACTTGGGCCATAACAAGGACTAGAAGGGGATGAGGACAATTTAACCAAATCCAGCCTGGCCTGGCCTTAATCAGACTGAGGAGAGGAGGAGGGAGACAGATTATAGAGGAAGAAACACAAGAAAAAGGAGAGAGAAAGTCCAGGTTTCAGCCTCAATGACCTTGCATTCATGCACATAGGGTGTGGATATTGTGCAGGACCAGTGGAAGTCCCCAGAACCCCCACAAACCTTGGAAGCCTTCATTAATGAGTTCAGGCTTTACGATGAGTGTTGGTAAAAGAGAGGTTTTGGAATTGATTAGGAAAAGATGAAAATGCTGTGTGGCCGTAACGGTGAATGACGTAAATACAGCCCTGGTCAGCGGCGTTGTTAGGTCTGGGCTACAGCCCTGAATGTTTTATGAATAGCCCCGGAATATATATGAATATACACCGATCAGCCATAACATTATGGCCACCTGCCTAATATTGTGTAGGTCACTCCTTTTGCCACCAAAACAGCCCTGACCCGTCAACCCATGGACTCCACTAGACCTCTGAAGGTGTGCTGTGGTACCTGGCACCAAGACGTTAGCAGCAGATCCTTTAACTCCTGTAAGTTGCGAGGTGGGGCCTCCATGGATTGGACTTGTTTGTCCAGCACATCCCACAGATGCTCAATTGGATTGAGATCTGGGGAATTTGGAGGCCAAGTTAATACCTTGAACTCGTCGTGTTCCTCAAACCATTCCTGAACCATTTTTGCAGTGTGGCAGGACGCATTATCCTGCTGAAAGAGGCCACTGCCATTAGGAATAATACCGTTTCCATGAAGGGGTGTACTTGGTCTGCAACAATGTTTAGGTAGGTGGTACGTGTCAAAGTAACATCCACATGAATGGCAGGACCCAAGGTTTCCTTCTTCCCATAGTGCATCCTGGTGCCATGTCTTCCCCAGGTAAGCGACGCACACGCACCTGGAAATTCACATGATGTAATAGAAAACGTGATTCATCAGACCAGGCCACCTTCTTCCATGCAACAAACTGCGATGCACTGTGTGATCTGACACCTTTCTATCAGAACATTAGAACATCAGCATTAACTTTTTCAGCAATTTGAGCTACAGTAGCTCTTCTGTTGGATCAGACCACACGGCCAGCCTTCGCTCCCCACACGCATCAATGAGCCTTGGCCGCCCATGGCCCTGTCACCGGTTCACACAGCAGTTGTGAGGCCAAGCTTTGACACTTTGCTATGAAAGCTGTTATCAGAGAAGTCATACCTTTCACTCACGTATTTCTTGGCTCTTTCATAGAAAGCAATAAAATCAGAATCACATTTCTTAGCCAGACCAGGAGTTAGCTGCTTGAGTTTGTTGTTCACAGCAAAGCCAAAAAAATTGTCCTTTAGCCTTTTCTCAAGTTTCCCTTTCAGTTCAGTCATTACCTTAAATACAGCGGTGATGCTAAATGATTTAGCCTCAAGCGCTTCAATGCAGCCTGAGAACACCTTTAGAATGTGAGGAAGAGAAAATACATCACAGATACTTCAGTGTCATCCTCTCCAAAGCATTTCCACAAAATCTTGGCGCATTCCTCCTCACCCAGACTCTGAAAGTAGCTGGTCAGGGGTTTCCAATACTTCAGGATTCTGTCAAGAGATGGCAGCAGAGACAACCACCTCGTGACAACGTGCCACAGCAGATAGCATTCCTCCACTTCCACAAACTCGCAGAATTCCTTCAACTGTGCCGTTCTGCTAGCTGAGATGCTAAAACGGCTATAAACCTTAAGTACAGCATTTTCAATGCCAACATCCAAGCTGCCTGTTGCATATCTTGCATATGGGCTAAACAGTTTGCAGCAAGCATGTCCTTTAGAGCCAGTTTCAGCTTCTGATAAACACTGTTGTGTTTTCCATAGTTTGTCTGCTGCATATGCTGACATTTTTTTCACATCAAGACCAGACATCTCCAGTTTAGCACAGCAGCTGATTTGTTATAGCTTCTGACGTTTCATTGCTATCACTGTAAAAATCCAACAGTGCATGTTCCTTGCCCTCCTCAAAGTGAAAATATCTCAGTACAATGGGAAAACAATTGATCGTACCTTTGTTTGATGCATCAGTTGCCACTGAATAATGCAGTTCACTTTCTTTTATATAATCCTAATGCATCTGGACAGAGTAGGGTCCTAGGTCATTTTCGCACAAAGCTTTAGCTTTAGTTTTTCCACAGGTCACCCCTTTTACTATTGATGAGTCATTGTAGATCTCTCGATCAACTTTTATTCCACAGTCTACACTCCTGTATGACTGGTGATGCTTGACTGCATGATAAACTTTACAAAGTTCTGCAGCGGAGATTTTGTCATCTTGAGACGATGAAGCTTCACGGAAAAACGATAAAAGTGAAGAGGCACCTGCGCCTTGATTGTTGCTTTTGTGCTTGTCTGTGCTAGCATGTCTGTCGATGGTGCCTTTCCCTTTGCTGCTTACGTTCACATCGCAGCGACACAATGTGCAAAAAGCACGGAAGTTGTCCTTTCTGCTTTGTGTGATGAATCCATGCTCTTTCGACCAAGTCTTTCGTTTCGGCATTTCTGCAGTTTATCCGCTACACGTAGATTGGGTCCAAATCTGTGCCTGCCATGACGTGCCGTCAAGAAGCCGCATGGCTAATTTGGTTACGTTTATTTAAGCAATGAAATTCCAGATATTTATTTGACACCGCTTTCAGCCAATAATTTGTTAGACCACAAGTCTTAAGGAAATGTATACTTACACATAGCCTATTTTTTATTTTAGTTTATATTAATTATATACCATTAGATAAAGTATAAACTAGGGATGATCTCAAAGGAAGACAAATGAGCGTTCAGCTCGAGGCTGCATCCGTAGACGGACATGATATTTCAAAACCGGAATGTCCGACCTAAAACTGGACAGATGAAGAAGAGGGCTCTTTAGCTAGCTAGCTAGTCTAGCTCAGCAGTTTTTCTGAGACATTTATTTCCACAAGGCACACCATTTATGAAAACAAGTATTTCCAAGGCACACCTTATATGATTATAGCTACAGTATGTAAATCATATGTAAATCATAAATATGACTAATTCCAAAGCACACCTGGCCAGCTCCCAAGGCACACACCAGTGTGTGACAGCAGACAGTTTAAGAGCCACTGGTCTAGCTAGCCTGCACTCACTGTGACTGTTAATGTGGAATATGGGCTAAGCATAGAAAGAAAGTGTGATGACCTTACTTTGCCTTTAGAATCCAATTGATAAGTATTCAAGCCATAATTCATCTCCCCTGAAGCATATGTATGAAGCATATGCATCTCTACAACTGATATGAAAAGCATGCAGAGGCTGTCTGACCTAAACCTGGTACACACCTGCAAGGCCATTTCTGAAGCCAGTGATTTTTTTGATCTGCTTGAAAACCTCTACTCATTTGTCAGTGTGTCTGTAGTCAACCACGATCAGTTTGCTGCCATTCAGAAAGAGCTCCACATGCAGCAGGGAGAGCTTGTACAAATATCAGACACCCGATGGTCATGTCAGTTGCTGCACTCCTGAAGAATTTTCCTGCTGTCATGAAATCCCTTCAGATGATCAAAACACAAACCGCACTAGGTCTGCATTCAAAATTATCCAAATTCCCTGTGGTCTACCTCTTCTGCCCTCACCACACGTTTATGTGCATAGCTATGCAGCGAGTTAAACACTCTCCCAAAAAAGTGGCCAAGACAGATGCCACACCCTGATGCCTCCTCCCCAGAAAAAATATAATTTTTATTTTTTATTTGCACACAACAGTACAAAAGGCCAGGAGAGGAGAGTAGATAGAAGAATAAAGATTTTGGGGATGGAAAGACATGACATGAAAGGGCAGAGACACCAACAGATTACAAAGGAGTGGTATGGAGTGGAAAGATACAGAGAAGACATAGACCAACAATGTTGGATACAATACGAGAGAGAGAGAGAGACAGAGAGAGAACTTGAAAGAGCAACAAGAGCACAACAGAAGAAGGGATGAGGCCGTGAAGATATATGTTATGAGACTGAGAGATCACAGAATCCACTGATTACACTGCAGTAAGCTAATAAATAGCAATAGAATGCTGACTGATGTACATCTGTTGCTGCATTGAATATTGGCCTGTAGCTGGCATCCAATAGTGTTGCTGTGTTGTGTGACTGTCAGCCCATATGGAATAATGACCACTGATGACTATTTAGCCTCTATGGAATGGAATAGTGCATAATGGTTTGCTTTTGTATAATCTGGTATTGGTTGGTTTGTTCAAATAATTGGTTAAACCTATGTATAAAATGAATTGATAAATAACATGTGTTTATGATCTAATCAAAGCATCAAAAAATTGAAATTAGGGTAGATTATGGCTGGCATATGCTGATTGCATCCTTTTTATGACCAGGACAGGAGAGAGGAGAAGAGAACAGGAGGAGAGAGCAGAGGAGACGAGGAGTGCAACAGACAGATGAGACACCAAAAGAGCTACTGGAGAGGTGAAGAAGAAGAGAGTATCAGTTAACACAGTTGTCACAGTTCAAATTTGTCACAGTTCAAAAGGAGCCCTTGTCATACAATAGAAGCAGAAGCTATGAGACCAGGGTTGGTCAAAATTGAACAAAACTTTGGCAACAATTGGCAACATACAATCTAACATATGACTGCTTCATCAGCATCAAGGCTCTTATTTTTTCTTAGGGGTTTTTCTCCTGCTGCTGAAAATAAAAATAATAATGAAGTTGAACGAGAACTCAGATTGCACTCATTTTGTTTATTTTGAGTTCACGTTGTGAAAGCCAGCCTACACACCTAACCAGAACATTTTGGTAGAGCACAGTGTCTCACATTTCTATTAATTTTACACTGAAATATCTTGAAGATTGTGCAATTGTGCAAATATGAAAATCTAAAGATTTCTGGGTTGGGCTAAGCCCCCAATGTTTCAAGATTCTAACAACGCCTCTGGCCCTGATGATCAGGCTGCCTGTTGTTAGACTTGTTTGTTAGAAGTCGTTATTTCAGGTTTTTGATCGTTGTACTTTTTTACTATCTGGTTGAGATGTCCAATAAAAGGAAGTTGACCAAAATCTGTCATGCTATGTCATGCTTATGTCTCGGTTTCCAGAGAGTCTGTTGTGTGTGGTAATCACAATCTTCTAGCCAGTGTTGTTGACTCCAGTGCAACCTCGCCTGAAAATCTCAGAAATCTTGAGCAGTTTGTATGCATTGTTGGGACATTTGAATGCTTCTGAGTGTAAGCAATTGGTTTAACATCATTCAGTGTTTCCCTGCTGTCCTATACACAATCCTGTACTCACATAACTGAGCATGATACACGTAATGTCATGGGCAATAATAACATTGCTGCTGCTATGGCTCATTGCCCACTGTGTTTGCACTTTGTGCTATCTATATTTAACTGATTGCATTTAACTCTGACCATATTCAACTGTACTTATTGTCTTTGTTTACACTATGCATATTACATACCTGCATGCTGTTTAGCAGGACTTCTCAAAGTCCGGATCTTGGTCCATGTCCGGACCGAACAGCAAATTAATCCAGACCCAGCCCAGACCTCGTGTTATGAATACAATACGTTATGAAGTGTAACGTTTTCTATTTTGAAATACATACATACAATATTGATCAATAAATTGTTAGTGATGTTGAATATACAGTCTAGCTGGAGATCATTCACAGCGATCATCCTGATGAATGTGGTTTTAACGTGGCTTAAATCTCCCTATCGTTGACATCGTTGTCATGGCAATGTTAACTGCAGGAAAGAGTGCTGTGTGTTGCTGATGCTGAGTTCACGCAGTAACGTTACACCGGAGAATTTGCTATCAGCTCCTAAATTGCAGATACAGAATGTGTCTCGTTTTCTCTAGTATACGATTTCTACAACCAGTGTGAATGTAGCTGTAAGAATATGTCTGAGTCAGAAATAAAATATGGACTAAATGTCTGAGCTGTGTCGGCCTCGGTTTTGTTTTCTTTTTCTTCCTCGGTTTTGTTCTGGCCGAATCAAAAGAGATGTGATGTTAACTGCGACAACAAGTAGCCTACCTGTAAACAGTGTGTGTGTGGGGGGGAGTCAATGCAGAACATTCCATTGCCAATGATGTGAATGTCATTGTCAAAATTTACCAAGAAAACTGAGGATTCAGAGAGGAGTGGACAGACAAATATGCGTTCATTTTGCCCCAATCCAGCACACAGCCCATGTGCTTGATTTGCACAGAAACAGTTTTGAGGATTGTGAAGAGTGGTGATTATGGTGGTAATGTAAAACGTCTATGACACCAAGCACAGCCATTTCAAACAGCAGTCTCCACTGAACAGCTACTGACTTGACTGTCTTGAACTTGAATGTATGTTGCTTAAAAGTGAGTTCATGTTAAATGTTATTTTGTTATTGCCAATTGTTCCGGACCTCTGACCTTAAATAAAAAGCAGATACGGACCTTTGAGTAATAAGTTTGAGAACCCCTGGTATATAGCATTGGTTTCTAGCCATAATACGAATATCATAGTTACACTACTGACATGACATAACTGCATTAATTTGTACTGTACAATATTAATATTGTTAATATTGTTCTACATCGTACATCTATATGTACTTTGCTACTGTTTGGACTGTATTAGGTGCTAAACTGTATTCTGTTGTACTGGTACCTACTGTGTGCAATGTCAATGAAGTTGAATCTATTCTAATAACATTGATGCTGATGCCATATTTTGTGCTCCGTCGCCTTAAACCCTCCTTTCTGACAACCATTTCGTAAAGTGTCCTTTTCTGACCTGCATACGTTTTCTTACATTGCTCCTTAGGCAGTGAGGATGGTGAGTCTTGGGAGACCAGGAAGTAAGGGGTTTAAAGAGAAGATTGCAGGCATATTGGTTGTGATTATTTATTTAGGTATGTCAGTTCAGTGCTGAGTCTGTAGATTGTGCTGATATTCCAGTTTGTAGAGGTTAGGGTTTGAGGACAGACAGATATTAAACTCTGAACAGAGCTGGTGAAAGTCTTTAGCTGACCCACATTAAAGAATTATTCTGTGATAATACAAGAAATGTCACTTTTATTGAAGGGATCCTTAAATATGGTTTTCAAAATCTTGTTAAAGGTGACATCTTATGCTCATTTTCAGGTTCATACTTTCATTTTGAGGATCTACTAGAAAATGTTTACATGCTTTAATGTTCAAAAAACACATTATTTTTCTCATACTGTCCATTGCTGCAGCACCTCTTTTCACCCTCTGTCTGAAACACTCCGTTTTAGCTCCTGTCTCTTTAAGCCCCCCCTCTCGAAAAGCCTAGTCTACTCTGATTGGTCAGCTCCCACAGGCCAGATGGCCATCTGCTGCACTGGTAGGGCTGGGATGATATGCGATATGTATTTTGATTCTTAAGTATTGCGATTCGATATTATGATTAATTGTGAGACTAAGACTATGAGTCATATTTCCAAAAACAATGCACATGTCAGTAAGTCTTTTAGTTTTATTTCAGCAGCATAATTGCTATACTGTATATAAAAGTGGTAAATAAAATATTGTTAATATTTATTATTAAGATATTTTATTAATATATGTAGCCTGGAGAAATTAAACTGGCACAGGCCACAGAAATATCTTTTTGGGGTATTTTATTCTGAACAGAAAAATTTGGTGTTCAGTAGAGAGAAATAATAAAAGTTTTAAAACAAAACATGCCAAGGGTTCCCTGCTGTATATGCAGTTCTCATAGAAAAACAAAATCAGTATTAGCTGAGGACTCTCCTCTATACACTGTAACACTTAGCCTTATCTAACTCCTAGGCTCTTCACTATATTCTGTACAGTAGCAGTATCAATAACCTTGAACTACTGGTTCTAAAACACCTACTACAAGAGACTGCAAAAATAAGTATGCTAGTCTGTGCTGGACTTCAACCGGCAACCCGGTTCCCAAGCCAAGTTCCCACAGACTGAGATACTGCCGCCCCCAAAGATCACTCCCATTGTTGATGTAGCCTGATAAAAGTGTTGTGACATTTGGAAAAGTTTTTTTTTTTTTTGTATGTTTATTTTAATATTTATGTAGAACCATAGGATTACACTGTGGAAGGCCTCAGTGGTGATGGCTCAGCTTCTCCACATCACTGAAAACTGTCCTAGAAACAAGGACTTCCACTGAGCAAGAATAACATTACAGAAAGGGTTCACACACTGATTTAGACTGCATTAGTTTCAGCTGATAAACTGTCAATAAACAGAGAGGATCACGTAGCAGAAGGGGCTTTTGTGTAGCAAGCTGGGCTTACATTGCATTATAATGTTACACATGCAAGAATGATGCAAAGCTCACTCTGGTGCGACACATTTAATTTCTGTTGAAAATATGAAGATACAGTGCAGACGGCTTCTACTACTCAGAATCAGAATCAGAAATCCTTCAATAGTCTCACAGTGGAGAAATTTACTCTACTGGCGCCAGCTACTGAGTGCCTTATTCTTCTACACCATAGGCAAATATAACTAATAATAATAAACATTTAAATGCCATTGACAACTCATACAAAATGCCATAAACACACATTACTACCAATACTCATATGAACTCTCTTTTCACAGGTATAGACAGGTAAGCAATAGGTAACCTTAGTTTACATGAAAACACAGGTAAGTATTTAACACTGTTTGTATCATAATATGAACTTGTCTTGTCACCACTTTTAAACCTGTCTGAATTATACTTACATGAATTAACATAATCTAAATTAACAGCATTCTATAACACAAACATCAGTCATTGTAATTCTCTTTCCTAGTGTACTTACAGGAATTACAATAAAAGCATAAACAGTGAATATTGTGTGAGCTCTTATTTTGAAAATGCCATGCCTTCAAACACCATTTTTAACCCAATGACTGTTACGGGATATCAAAGGAATAACATGAGCTGTAACATTCACATGCTAGCAGCGATTAGCATTAGCATATACCTGTTAGCTCTCCTTTCTGCTTGACACCCACTACTTAACTACGCTGCTATAAATGTTCCCACAATTCAGCCGTATTTCACAGTTTATTACCAAACATCAATCTCTACAACAGATAACTATTCATTCAAACTATCTTCAGCTCATGCAGAAAGGTACCGGACTGTCTTTTAGTTTAGCTAGCGGACTTCTTTTTGATTAGCACCCGCTCTTTTAATCACAGAAGCTAGGCAACCCCTTGTTCTCGCTACGATCAAATTCCATGTCTCTGCATATTACAGTTACAACCTAAGGCTCTACTCAAGTATATTACAATTGTCTACTACCAGGGTTCTCTTTAGAGTCAGTTTACCTGTTGAAAATATGAAGATACAGTGCAGGTCAGAAGCGCTCTCTGTTGCGTGTATACTGGAACTCACTCATCACGTACTGACGGCTTCTACTACTCTACTGGCGTTAGCTACTGATGCCGTAGTATAATGCATAGAGTGCCATCTACTGACCATGTTGTGATTAGCAGGAATAAAATAAACACATCCCAGTGACAATGTACAGTATATCATGTTTTTGAGACCTTAGTTTTCACTGAATTCAAAAATGTTGGGGGGGGGGGTAATATTTTCCTGTCTTTTTAAACACCCAGTGCCACAATAATGTTCCACAAAAAGCAACATGACCCACATCCAACCAACTAGTCTCGTTATTTAATTGGCTTCAAATGAGGCTTAACATTCACACACATTCTCCTTGATATTCTGACTGTCCCCAAATATTACATTCTCCAACATTGCTCCAGTGTGTGGGAGTACAAGAGAAGGTAGCCACATTAGCTGCGCAGTGTGCTAACACTAAGTTCAACAGGCTAACCTGCAAAATAAACAGTAAAACAACATAACTATGGCAAAACTTACAGCTACAGCAAGCAAATCCTGCTTTCTCTGGGAACCAGATGAATCTGTGAGCTCATGTTTTATTTGCTCTGGCAGATGCGTCTGGTCCCCCATCCGTTCAGACAGATTTGCAGCCGACCTGGCTGGCTCGGGCCAATCACAACCGTTTATCTGATATGGGGCGGGTTTGTAAATAATAAGACAGTTGGCATTCAAGCCTGTGCTATTGTCAAAGTCTAAATATGTAACATTTAAGAAGCAGGAGTTTAACACCACTTTACAACAAGCTTACCTCTGTAATACTTCACCGTGAGGACATGGATATTCTGGTTCAACTTGGAGTTGTCAGATTGGGACACAACTTTTTCAGAGCCCTTGGCATCTTTGAAGGAGTAGGCTCCTGATTCCTTTTATCTGCTGCTGTTGATGCAGATGCTTATTCATTCGAATTGGCTTGTTCTTCTTCCTCTTCCCATCTTCTAAAAACTGGTAAATCCCATTCAATTCTTGAAAGTAGGTTAGTACACTACACGTCTGTTTACATTTTTCCATCGCTCAGCGCTACCTCACAAGTTGCTCTGATTGGTTGTAGGTCTATCCAATTGCGTCCAGAGGTTTTGGTCTGCGCCTGTTCATAACGCCCCTTGGAAACTGAAAATGAACTGAGAGGTTCCAGACTAATTAGTATTTGCAAATTGGTCTACCGATGTCAGGCTAGCTTTGTACTGGTCCTCACTGAGAAAGGAGTCCGAAGAAAAATGGTTTGCACACACATGTAAGAGTTTTGTAATGGTTGTGGGCAAGTTAATCGACTGGGTCTTCACATCCTCAGATGGTGGGAGTAGATGAAGACTTTTGTAACCAACAACAGAACAATTTGCACACTTTGCTCGTTAGTGAGGAAATAGCAGTTGCAGACAGCAAAGTAGATTCACTAGGTATTCTGTGGGTTTGGATGGTCACCTAGGTGAGGGTGGTGCTGTGTGAAACAAAGCCCCATAGGACATCAGATGGGGAGGCAAATCTGACTGGCTTTTAGGAACACATTTTCTCAAAGGTGGAGCAAGAAAACAGAGAGAGGATGGTGTTTTGTGGGTTGTTGAAAAGCCATGAAAAAGGGCATTTTGAATAATGTGACCTTTAAGTTATGTTTGCATGAATATTCATAATGGATATAATGTCTTATTTTAGAGGGAGGTTGGGTTGCTGAAAGTATTTAGTGTGTTTCTCTCAGAATGGTTTTTACGTTTTTAAAATTTTTCATTCTTTGATTACTAATATTCCAATGAAAGCTGTATTATGTGCTTCTTCACTGATTTCCCTTTGCCAGTGCAAGTAGACAAGCTAGCAAGGCTGTCAAAAAGTAGTCAACTGACGCAATTTGGCTCTCCATCTGTCACATGACCCCCACTTTGCAGGTTGTAGGAGCCGGTCAAGAGTCTCCTTTTTCTTTTTAGTATTGAGGCAGAATGTCACCTGTGCTGGCTGCTTTTCAGCTATCTAAACTGGTGGACTCTCCTCTACCTGGGCATTTGGTTTTGTCATTTTATTTAGTGTTGTTTATTTCCATTGTACATTACATAACACTTCCCACTAATACATGCACTCCACACATCACTGATATTACTAATTTACATACTTTACGTTGTCTTTGGTTATTTTATATATTTTTTAAATATTTAGTTAAGTCGTGTGGTCCTCTCTTCTTTGTCCTTTTTGAGCTGGTAAAAGCTTTGATAAACAGCTGAACACAGATGTGTTTCCATGGCATAACAACATCAGAAATCCAATATTTAAAGAAAGATGTACATGCACCAAACTATTGACAGTGCTTTCATGTAAGAATAGCCTTCCTATAGCATAATGGGATTTTTTTATACGTGTGTTTTTCAAACATAGTCTGTCAGCAGTGATGGTGATGGTATTTCTCTCAGACACAAACCTAAGATTTGTAAACCTGTAAACCATTTAAAAAGTAGGAGGGGGAAAAATAACAATCAATGATGATTTAAGTTTTATTTAATTTGTTGGAAAGGGGTGGTGTGTATGTGTGTGTGTGTGTGTGTGTGTGTGTGTGTGCCATATCTCATAGTCTGGGAAATTTCTTCTAGTTAAACTGGCTGACTTTACATTAACAAGACAAATCCTCGGATGGAACGGGATGGATGGGAAATGGCCACCTGATTGGTTATACTGCCTCCTTAACAACATTATAGCAGTGTGAGTGGAACGGAGCAATTAATCAACCCATGGCATGATGCTACTGTGCCTGGAGATTTCTACAAGAACCAGACTGGAAATGGCAAGGGTCGAGAAAAATCATTCACATGCTAAAGGGCTCACGTATGTATATATATATATATATATATATTAATCAGAACAGACACAAAACATTGGGTCTTATGCAAGAACCTCTCCTATGAACGGATTCATTCTTTAGTGGTACATAGAGTTATTTAAGAGAACTTACCGCAATTACCAATTTAGCATTTAGAGTTTTCTTTTTAGGTACAAACAAATTTGACAAGTCATACAACAGGTGTAGTACACACTAGAGCTGTCTTATCTGTCATGTACAGAAAGTATCCCTCTCTCTATCAGATGGAAACACGTTTGAAGAAGTATAATGCATTAATCTGAATGAAAAGCAGTTAAAAGACCACTTGTATCACTATGCTTTGAATCCAGTGCAATTTGGTTTCAGACCACATCACTCAACAGAAAGAACTATTTTCTGTTTTGTTGGACTTGACACTCACTAAGCTAAGATAAAATGCATGTTGGATAAAAGTGGCATGGCTGGAGCTATATTTATTGATTTGAAAAAGGCATGTCACACAGTCAATCACAATGTACTATTATCTAAATTATCAACTCATAATGTATTGGAAGTTTCTATTTTTGTCCCTCTTTTATTTAATATTTATATTAATGATCTACAATCTATCTGTCCAGAAGTTCATATCCAAATGTATGCAGATGATTTATGTGCATGCTAAATCTAAACAGCAAGCTGCATCTTGACTTACAGTAGCTACGGAGAAAATAGCAGATGGGTTGACCTACTTGTGCTTGCCACTGAATTTATCCAAAACTGTTGAGTATATGTTTTTTGTCTATCAGAAGAAGTGATACCCCTCCTCCTGAAATTGTAGTAAAAGGACAAATGGTGCAGAATGTTCAAAATGTTAAATATTTAGGTGTGATGTTTGAGCAACCTAACCTTTAAAAAGCAAATCAAACGACTACAGGTGCAGCAAAACTGTACATGCAATCAGTGATACTGTCACACTTATTACAACCTGGTCTCAGACAAATAGTACATCAATATAACCACTTCATAATCTATATAAGCAATAACTAAAAGCAATGGATAAAAAAAAAAAAAACATTGCAATATAGTTGAAAAGCATAATCTTTTTTTCTCCTGACTAATGTTGGTTTATTATATAAGATCTATCCACAAAATTTGGTCAAAATTCTTTTTCAGTTAGGGCATGTGGAATTCTTTACCACTGAGTATCAGAGGGTGTAGTAATTTTAAACAGTTTAAACTTAGTTTGAAAAATTAGCTTGGCACTCACTAAGCTAAGATAAACTGATTATGTTGTCTGGCATTAATTGTATGTGTCTACAACATATCATGGTGAAGCATTATTTAGTTACCAAGCAACACAAACCTGGAATAACTTCCCAAGTGACAAGCCCCGACACGCTCCTGTTTTACACTGCCTACTCCACCCAGTAATGGATGAAAACGTATCGTCTTAACTTAGCTTTTACATAGCCTTCTTCTTTTTTTTAATTTTAATTTTATTTTAATTGTTTAATTGCATCTATATGTGGGCGTATTTTCTGTGTTCTTGTATCTTTTTATTCTTACGTATTTAAATTATACTTGTCAACTTTTAAATCTAGTATCTCTTGTGTCGCTTGCCTGTATTTATTGCACTTTTATATTGTATATCTCTTTACCTTGCTGTATTTTTATTACCCTGTAAAGCACTAGTGTATGAAATGTGCTTGCTATACAAATAAAGTTGCCTTGCCTTGCCTTGGTTGGAAATCCTTGTACGGATAAATTGTTTGTTTTTAATTATGTTTTCATTACTGATGGTATACTTCCTAGTTGGGAACTAGTATTATCTTTTCTTTTTGTTTTATCATATTTATCTGTTATCAAAATGTATTGTTTTAATTCACCACAACAGTTATCTTTTACGTCGTCAATCTGCGCATCACTAGTGGCCTCCGCCCAGGGACTACAGACATTCAAATAGCTTGCAATATTTGGTTCCAAAGTTGCCTTAACTTTACCAGTGGGTGTTGAGAATCTTCCCTGTGGTACAAATGATTTCTGTATCATATCATCATGCCCACGTTCCTGCTGAATTACATAAAGATGTTGCCCTTTGTTTTGCTTTATTTTAGTGATGTCCTTCCTTATTATTCTTGGTAGTACACCTGGCTGGGAAACATAAAAATGTCTCAGTGAGTTTTTAAAAAAAGAAAGCCAAACTTCAGACCATTCACATTCAGTCTTTCAACTGCAGCACAGCCTCTTTGTAGGTTACCCACACTACATTACCTGACAAAATCACACATCCATGATCTTAAAGTTCCTTCAAAGAGATGCCTGTCTTTTCATTTAATGTCTCTTTGATTCGTCTTTTCATATACTGGTTACAAATACCATTCAAAGTATGACAGAATAAGACACTTTGACTGTAGATTTAAGCAAGACATGCAAAGATTTATTGTGTACAATGGTAAGAAATCAGTGTAATTACTTGCATCCTTAATTCTTTCTTTTCAGTTTCTGCAGCAAAAGAAGCACCAGAGCTGGGTCCCTCTGAACATGTTCCATTTGCACTTTCAGTTATGCCAGTTTCACAGCATTTGTGATATCTGGAAGTATGGTTGGCAAATGACCCTAAGTTGGAAAGGCTTTTTACACCCGGGGAGAGGTCACTGTACCTACTCCTAATCAGATATATGTGTCCTGAGATGGGCTAGAAGATATTTCTGATCCATTTGTGACAGCTTATATCACTGCATTCATTAGACCCGTGTCCAGGATCAAATTTAGATAGTCAACATAACATAACAGTATTAACAGAGCTGCAAAACTCAGACACAAAATAATTGCTACTTTAGTGACTTGGACTCCTGCGACAAGCCCCACCTGCGACAAGCCCCAACTCAAATGGCACAGTCAAAATCTCACATGATTTGTTGATCCTAATACACAACAACCACCTGCTTAAAGTGCAGTTGATAGTAGAAAATAAATGCTAGGTTCACAACTTCTTGAAAATGTATGTTTATTTAGGCCTTTACAACCCACATGATGAAACTTACAATTCTGTAATTTTCCTAGCATTTGCGTTCTCTGCAAAAACACCCATAAAGCTTTAAATTACTGAAATGCCAACCTCACAGGGTGTTCTTCTGGGCTTCAGTGACTTATCTCCAAGAAATGGTTAGTTGTCCCAATTCAGCTGTTTCTAAAAGAAAGAGAAAAACATCTGTTTATTAGGACCATATTCAATAATAAGTGTAACTAACATCATAGTTAGAATGGTGCAAGAGGAATATATGAGAACATTAAAAAACGAATGAATTTCTCCAAGGGGACTAATAAAGTACTTATTATTATTAGGGGTCCAAGTAGCAAAGCTTCACTGCTGGAGCACTACTGTTTTTGTTCTCATTATTCTTCTTTCTTATTTTTCTCTCCTAAAAGTGTTCGTTCAGCAAAAACTGTAAGACCAAAAGTCACCAAAAGTGACGGGTGGGTTGCAACCATAGACTGTATATAAAGATGGTCGACATGACAGCTCCCTGGATCGCCCCCTGGTGGCTGGCTGCAGTATAGGTCATAAACCCTGCCCCCTCCATGTTAGCGGATGGGACATGGGCCAAACTAAAAAATCAAAGTACACGTCAAATACAGTTTTCCCAAAGATGGTTTCTGTCATTTTAGGTAGATCTTATCATGCTGATGTTTGTTCATTTTTCGGATAAGTCTTTCCTTATCAAGGAAATTTTGATACGTCAATCAGTTTTTGAAATTCTAATTTTTAGACCTGTGTTTTTAAGTTCAATTATACATAAATGCTCATAAATCAAAATTGGCTTAAGCGATTGTAACCAAACTTGGTGCACAAGTTGGATGCTAGATCAGAGCTATGCAGTCTTGGGATATTCTGCAACTAGTTTAGATCTCCTAAACGGCTACATGGATTCGTACAAAATTCAGTTTGCAAGATCTAGGTCATGACTCAGTCTTTGCACAAAATTTGGTAATGATTGATTAAAGTGGGCGTGGCTACAAATTTAGACTACAACAAATCAAAATTTTTAGACATTTCACATTCCATCAAAATGTATCTATTTATGTGTATTTGACAATACACATGAAACCAGCAGAATGATGTGTGATTTTCTTCAAGATTTTAATTCAATTCAATTCAATTCAGTTTTATTTATATAGCGCCATATCATAACAAAGTTATCTCAGGGCACTTTTTCGAGTAGAGCAAGTCTAGACCGACTCTTTATATTTACAGAGACCCAACATTTCCCACCATGAGCAAGCACTATGTGACAGTGGCAAGGAAAAACTCCCTTTTAACAGGTAGAAACCTCGAGCAGAACCAG